>SJYQ01094715.1:0-72883 GCA_006410935.1 Redunca redunca
GGGCAAGAACCCCACTGCCTCCCCACGCCCCAACTCACAGGACGGCCTCCTGAACCGGCAGCGACGTGTGCACCCAGCAATCGCTGTGACTGCCGTGGGCCTCATACAGCCGTAGCAGGAGCGTGCGGCCCTGGGGGCTGGTCTCCGCCTGCGGAGGCAGGTGGGTGGTGGGTGGTGCTGACACTAGGCCCAGCCCGGCCCCGCCCCGCCCCACCCCGCCCCTTGCCTGCTTGACAGTCTCCAGCACGACCGCGGGCGAGGAAACTGAGAAGGCACTCCAGGCGGCGGCGGGCGCCGGGCCCGGGGCAGGCAGCGCCAGCAGCGGGAAGTTGAGGCTGTAAGCAGCGGGGATAACGCCAGCATCCTGGAACGAGCCTGGGCGCAGACGGGAAAAGGGACGTGTGGTGGAATTGGCGCAGCGGAGGCTGAGAAGGGCAGAGGGGTATGGGGCGCAGCACTCACCCTTGTGCGGCATCAGCGCGTAGGTGAACTCGTGGCGCCCCATGTCCGTGGTGGCGTCAGGGGACTTAGGCGCCCGCAAGCTGCGGTGGGAAGGGTGGGAAAAGGACAGCAGCAGAGCTGCTGCAGTTCTATCCTGGCAAGACCAGGATCCCATACCAGTCCCTGGGGGAGCCCCCCACTCACAGCGAGAGGCTGAGGACGTTGCCCCGTACTGACGCGCCATACTTGCAGTCATTGAGCAGAGCCAGCCCAAAGCCATGTTCTGACAGATCCATCCAGCGGTGGGCCCACACCTGGAGGGTAGATCAGAGACCCACTTGGTGGGCCCCCTCCTCCGTGTGCTCCAGAGCTCCTTGTCCTAGACTGAGGGATGCTTTGGGACCTCATGACTGACTGAATTCCAGCTCTTACCTCAAGAGGCCCTGGGCACACCACACAGCCTGTCTAAGCCTCAGTCCCTCATCTGGGAAAGGTGGATTAAGAGTACTTACCCCACCAAATGGGCATGAATATCAAACTGAACATAAAGCATTTGGCACAATGCCTGGCATACATGCCAGGAACCATCATGTTCCTCCTCACCCCATACCACACAACTAGTCGTTCCCCAGCCAGGGAGGAGCCAAACCTTCCACCCCATACCACCCCATGGCAGACCTCAAATCGAGCCCAGTCCCAAGAGGTGTTGTAGTGGGTGGGCCGCTGTAGATGTCCAAACTGGACCTCGTAAGTCGCCTGGGGGCTGCGCACACGGGCAGGGAACTCCACCTTCAGGAACTTGTGGGCCTCGTGCCAGTGCACCTGTGGGGGGGGGGGTACAAGGGGCTGGCCCCTCCTCACCAGCCACACCCAGGGAAGATACCCACCACCCTGCCCCCTGCTACCTCAGTGTGGAAGCGGACATAGGGGCAGCCAACGTCCAGCACAACCTCCTGGCTGAGCCGACTATTAGGACTGATCTGCAGCAGGAACCAGGCGCTGCCCCGCACGCCACCCTCAGTGCCCACTGCCAGGGTCCCTGCCTGGCCCAGCACTGGCTTCCTGTGGAATAGAGGGGCGAGGCGCTGAGCTGGGACAGCCTGGCGGAGTGGGGCCAGTACACTCGTTCATATTTCTACCATTGCCACCCGGAGCCCTGCCCACCCCGCACCGTGTTTCTAGGTGGTAGTCCATGACATCCCACGCATCCCAGTACAGGGGGACATCGTCAAACAGCACAAACTGGTTCCCCACGGCACCCTCAGCAATGGCCTCCCTGGAAGGACACGGACATCAGTACAACAGAATGACCTTGGTCTCCCCAGCTGTTTGAGGTGGGTGGGGTGGAAAGTAGGGAGAGTAGGCCCTATTCAGTGGGTCCCAGTTCAGAGCCACTCGTGGGCTGCTGTGGTCAGCTGTGGCCAGGGGACAGAGGGAACGAGAGGTCTGGGGTCCACCTGCCAGGCACTGGGAGAGGGCAAGGGGTTAGCACCTGCCGGAGGCCACCAGCACCAGGGATGTCAGGCGGCCAGTTGGGTCCAGCCTCACTCGGATGATGCCGTTGTCCAGAGTCACAGAACCGTCAGTCTTGGTGGGAGGGGGCCTTGAGGCTAGGTCTGCAGGGACTTCCCACAACCAACAGCCCACCCGACCCCCAGCCCTAGCTCTGCCTCGCCACTTGCTCCAGATTGGGGAGCTCAGAACTTCCACGTTGTTAGGGACAGCCCAGGACAGCCCCTGCCCCACCACCATGCGCCAACACTCACCTCTTGCACTACGAACACAGGCTGCTGGGGCAGCAGGGGCTGCGGTGAGGTGGGGGTGGGGGCGGGAGCATAGCCCATGCCGGGGACGGTGACCAGGGCTGGGAAGGAGCCTGGGCGTCAGTGCGGCCTTCTTGACCTTTCAGGAACCATACTTGGGGCAGGGTAGGGTGGGGTGGAGGGGGTGAACACTACTCCTCCTCTCCGGCCTAGGGCACCCCGGGGCAGAGACCCCCAGGGGAATGTCCCTGACTCTCAATTTGGCCTTGATCCCTCCTGCCACAGTAGCCACCCTTCTCCCCAGCTCATACCTAAGCAGTGGGCCCCACCAGGCCGGGGCAGGGCCAGCACTTCGGTGCGCTTCCAGGGCAGCGTGTTGACAATGAGAAGGCCCTCGGGACCTGGCTCCCCAGCACACAGGGCTGCAGCTGCAGCACTGAGCAGTGTGTTGCCATGGGAACGGATGTCTAGGGAGAGACTGGTTGGTTATGGGTGGGCAGGGGGTCGGGGTGACCCCTGAATGTCTCACGGGGGACACTCTGGGCACTGCACTGGGTGCGAGAGCCATGGAAATGTCAGCCTCACCTTCGTAGTGGCACATGGCTTCCTCTGCCACCAGCCGGATGCAGCTCCCAGTCACCACATCATGGAACTGGGTCAGGAGCAGGAGCCTGCAGGGGCCAAGGGCAGGGCTGGGAAGGCCGGGAGGCTGGGGAAGGCCGGGAGGCTGGGGCAGCCACAGAGGCGTCTGGGTGAGGTTAGCAGGTGGCAGGGGACAGAAAACAGGCTGACCTCCAGAGATCCTGCAGCAGGGCAGCCGGGTAGAGGAACTGGGCGCTGCGGGCCAGGGCCAGGCTGCTGAGCAGCTCCACGTCGTGCAGGATCCGCTCACACTCCCGGTTCCCCTTCTTGATCTGAGCCCAAGGAGGGGGGACTCAGTCTAGAGCCTTAGCAAGCATCCCAGGCCCCCCTGCCAAACCCTTCTCTTGCTCAGAACCCCTGATGCTCTCCAGGAACTCCTGGATGAAGCCTTGTGTGTTATCTGCCCCCAAAGCCTGTCTCCTCTCCCCTCTGCCCAAGACACTAGCCCCTCAGAGATGCTAGGTCCTGCCACCTCCAGGCTCCTGAGCACCTAGCTCTTGCACTCCTCTCAGCTCTTCCATGGAACACAAGCCTCTTCCCCCGGTCTGGGCCACTCTAGGGCACCCCCTCCTTGCTGGCTCAAACAGCCAGTCCCTGACCTGGGCATGGGTGGTGTAGGTGCCATTGTGTAGCTCCAGGAAGAGCTCCCCAACCCAGGTGCACAGCTGCCCCGAGTGGCCTTCCAGCGCTGAGAAGAGTCGCTCCGGAGAGGACAGCTGCACCCTGAGGGAGACTGCAAGCTTGGGTCTCCCAGCCGGGGCCATGCGACTTACCCTTCCTCCATGCAAGTGTGACAAGAGGTCCAGCCCCAACGGAAAGGAGCCAGCCCCAGAAGACTCCCTGTCCAGACAAATCCAGGGCTGGACACCCCCAGGAGAGTTCTGCCTCAGTGGCTTTAAGCCCCTTCCCACCTTTGGCTTTTCTCCCACCCCACCTCCAGGGTAGAAGCTGGGAGGTGCCCATGGTCTGGGATCGGAGGGAACAAGGTTGAGGGAAGGCGCTGGGCCCAAAGTTTGAGCAGAGCAAGGGCTCAGGGCAAGGGCAGAGGGTGGGGTAGAGTGAACCCAGGCCAGACCTGGGCAGCCCGTCGGTATTGCATAGCCGCTTCAAGCGGTCCACCATGGTCTGGGTGGGGCCACCGCCTCCATCCCCAAAGCCAAAGAGGAAGGCGCTGTGGTTGGTCCGTCCCTTGTCCCGGTTTTTGGTCACTGTCTTCAGCACCTGGACAGGTGAGGGCAGGTTCACACCGGTCAGCTTCGGCTGGATACCTGGCCCCCTGCAGCCTGCCTCCCTTCCCGACCTTGGCCACAAGGTGCCCTCTCACCTCCTCCACACTGCCCTGCATCCCATAGGAGTCACCAGGCGGGAAGTGGGCCAGCACCTGGGAGCCATCCAGCCCCTCCCAGAAAAAGGTATGGTGCTGCAGGCAGGGAGGCAGGTGGGAGAGAGAGGCCAGAGTCAGGGCTGAGGCCGAGCCGGGCCTCCCTGACCTGCCCCTCCTGTGGTGTGACCCCAGGAGAGGCATGCCTTCCCTGGGTGGGGGCTGGGTGGTTTGTCTAGGACCCCTCAATAAGCCTGGACGAGATGTTCGGGCCAGGAGGGACCCAGGCCTGCTCCAAGCCTGGACCCCTGGAGCCTGCTCACCGGGAAGGAGTTCACCAAGTTCCAGCTCAGCTTTTGGGTGAGGAAGCGCTTGATGCCACAGCTACGCATGATCTGGGGCAGCTGCGCAGAGTAGCCGAATGTGTCTGGCAGCCAGAACTGCAGGGAGAAGGCATCTGGGGCGTGGGGACCCGGGAGCGCAGCAGAGCAGCCCAGCTGCAGCCCCTCCTCACTCAAGGGCAAGCTCTGGCCCCCTCTGCCTGCAGGTGCAGCAGCTCCCCACCTACCTCTGAGCACATCTTCCCGAACTCCTGACGGAAGAAGTTCTGACCCTGCAGGAACTGCCTCACCATGGACTCTCCACTGGGAAGGTTCCCATCCTGGCCATGAGGGAAGAAGGGGGCCACTGGGGTCAGCACCAGACAAGACGGGCAGGGACTCAGGCAACCACCCCATCCAGAGGAGCCAGTGCCCTGAAAGTGCCCATCTCCTCACTCCAGCCCAACCATCTGTCTGCCAGACAGGAGGTATCTGGGGCCGGATCACACAGATGGCCCATCACAGTGCTTGAGACCCCCACCCGTCTGGGAGTCCCGAGCCCTAGGATTCCAGGGACTGATAAGAGGGCATGAGGGACCTGCAGAAAGTCACCAGCATGGCCGAGGACAGAATCCTTGATGGTCAGGCCTGAGGCTGAGGGGCTGCAGATGGCACTCACCATTTCCACCCAGGTGCCCCCCACGGGCACAAACTGCCCGCGGCAGGCGAACTCCTGGAGCCGGGCATGCAGGCCAGGGTACTGGCTCCTTACCCACTCAAGCTGCTGCGCCTGTGGGGCAGATGGGGTGGGGGCTGGCCAGGAGCAACATAAAGCCCACCCAGGGCTGAGTGCCTGGGGCTCAGTGGGTGGGCTGAGAAGCCCTGGAAACCCCACACTAGCACCCCCTGGGCTCCAGGTACCACTCACACAGCCGTCCCTCTGACCTGGGAGCAGGCAAAGATGAACTCGGGGTTCCGCTCCATGAGCTGAACAACTGTCACCCAGCTTCGGGCACATTTCCGCACAGTCTCCTTGAAGGGCCAGAGCCAGGCTAGGCGGGGAGGAGGGTGAGGATAGAGGGAGAGCAGCCAGGTCCCCAGCCCCTCACAGACCTCCAGCTGCACCCCTGTCCCCTAGCACCCAACCAGGCCCCTCCTGGGCCACCAGAGGGTCACCGTAGCCTTCCTCCCATCCCATCCCATCCCATTCCCTGCTGAGTCCTGTGGCATCTCTCCTAAGCTGTCACTTTTACATGGATGGGGCTAGCGGGGCAGTTTTATAGTCAGGAAGTGGGGGCCCCAGTCCTTGGATTGGCCTTATTCTGGCATTTAGAGGATCCTTTAGAAAGCGGCAGGGGTGGCCCCTCGCCTACACACATGGAACATATCCCGGAACAGAGGGCACCGCTTCCGTGGATGGACCCGCCTGGGCCAGCTGTCCTGCCCAAGGCACTGCTGCCTCTCATAACCTCTAGGCCTCCTCAGTTTCTTCTTTACCAGCCCAGAACTCCACATCCCACGCTTTGGCACAGCAGAGAAAGCCCTGATTCTGTGGCTCAGAAACTTCAGCTGCATCAGAATCAATACCTTGGGAAGTTCGTTAAAAATGTCATTTCCTGTAAGCCTCAGACACTGCAGACTCATCAGGTTCCGAACTGAATTCCTGATCATCTCCAAGAAGCCTCCCCCTGTGCTTGCGTTCCCATCTCAACTACTTCCACATCGCTCCTGTCTGAGGACTCGGGCACCCCTGTCAAATTCTTACTCATCCTCATTCTGTTCAAAGGTCACCTCCTCTAAGAAGCCCTTCTTGAATCTGCCAGACCCAGCTGGGTTAAGTGCCTCTTTTGGGCTCCCCGGCTTGCCATACTTCCCTCCATCATGGCAGCAACTGTCTCTGCCTATTTTCTGATCATCAGTCTCAATAATCCTACCCGTTCCCCCAATATCTAGCATGATGCCATCCAGAGCACATTTAGCAAAACCTACAGTCCATTCCCTTTTCCCCATTTTGTTGATCACACAGTGCTTCCAGGGTGCAACAAGGTCTTCAAGACCACTCCTGACCCCCCCGCCGAGCCAACCCGGCCAGCTACTGCCCTACCTGTGTCAATATGGCAGTGCCCCATGGCGTGGATGGTATGCTGGCTTTCACCCCCACGTTGGCCAAAGAACTTGGAGGCCAGGGCCTGGGCCACTGGGAAGGTCTCAGGCTGGGCAGGGTCACATACGTTCACCATCTGGTTGGCAGTGTATAGGGCCTGGAAGCTGCGCTGGTTGTCCTCCCCGAGGCCCTGCAGCAGGGTTCTGCCCCTTAATCCCCATCTCAAGCAAGCAGAGGCTCCAAAATTAGACCCAGCTGATCTCTCATGGGTTCTCAGCAGAGTTCCTCCCTACCACCAACCCTGTGCTCCTGCTGGTCCCCCTGCTCAGCACTGTCTCCCTCTTCCCCTTTACACAGGGAAGTCCTCTCAACACTCAGGCAGGCACAAAACACTCTCTCTATTCTGGATTCCCAGAGCCCCAGCTATCTGACCCAAGAAACAGCCTGCCTGAAATAGGGCTCGATAGAGTATCCAGGTGGGGTGGGGGTGTTGAGTACCTTGGCGATCCCCAGCAGGAGCTCCAGGTCCACCAGGAGCTTGTAGACATCCCGGTGGAAAACGGCCAGCTCAGCCCGGCTCACCTGGAACATCTTCTCTGGATCAGGGGCTGCGATCATGGATCCCTTTCCGGCCCCCAGGAGCCCGTTGCAGGCTACTTCCACATAGAGGGTCAGGCTACAAATGTGGGGAGGCAGCCTCAGGCCAAGGGACTGGTAGGGGACTCTGAGGCTTGGGGAGGGAGGACCTGAGAGGCATCTGACAGACTCTTCCTCATGTGCCCCCAGGATCTACCACCCAGAGGATCTCACAGTTATGTCAGGTGCGTCTGACAGAGGGTCATGGTGGAAACAGCAGACTAAACCCACATTCTGCCTCGGGTGAGGAGGATAAGTAGCCGAGTTTGGAACTGTGTGAATTATGTTGTTTAGACTTATTTCCAAAGCTGTCTATACAAAGCACTGCCTGGGTCTCAGAATCCTCTTAGCACATTAAAAAAATGTTTGGATCTCCCAGGTCCAGCTTTCAGAGCAACAATCTGTCAGCCAACAGAGGCAGGTCATTGTTCAGAGCAGTGTGGTAAGCTGTGGTGCTGTTCTGCTCAGTCTTTAGAGAGAAAACGTGACTTCCTTCGGGAAGCCTTCTGGGACTCTTCCCCTAGTGCTTAGTCTGGAACAGCTTTCTCCCATTCAGAGTGTTTTCTTTCAGAGCCCTCATCAGTTTGTAATTGTATATATACATGTGAGTCCCCCTTGCTGTCAAAGATCACATCATTCACCATCATAGTCCCCATGTCTGGAAACATCAGATACACAATGTTTAATAAACACTGAATATAATAAAATATAACATCTAAGCAGTTTTTTGATGGTGTCATAAAATGCACAATATGGAATTTTAAAAAATCAGGACGCAAAATATCAAAGAGATACCACCTCAACTAGTAAACGCCACCTCTGAAAAAATTTCTGGGAAGAATGCTGAGCTGTTAATAATGGATATCTCTAGGCGGTGGGGTAATGGGAATTATCAATATTTACTTCTTTGTGCTTTTCTGCATTTAATGTAGGAACTAAAATGCTATCTTTTTGGTCAGAAATATCCTGCTTTTTAAAAACAATGAGGGTTGAAGATGGTGGTATTGAAAGGGGATGTGTTTCTCTGGACCTCGGCGGCTCCACTCCCCCTGGTGTCCCCTTCCCCTACAGCACTGGTCAGCCATAGTCCAGGGACTCACTTACCTCCGGGGGTCTTTCTCCCCTAGCTTGTCAGTCAGAACGTAGCTGGTTTTCTCTCCTTCTTTGGTCAAACCCTGGTGAGGAGCAGAATGAGAGACAGGGCCTGAGGCTTGTGGACAGTTCTGGCGAGCATAAGCTGGAGGGGGCCAAGCCCCTCCACTGGACCTCTAGCCTTAGCTCCTCTCTCCCAAGGCCAGGACTGACAAATCAGGGACCTCTGACAGCAAGTGCCCCAACCCCCAACGGCAGTCAGCACCATGCCGCCAAACGGCACCTGCTGACCAACAGAAAAGCTACCGGTCTTGTGGGGTCTTAGGTAGGTGTCAGGTCCTTGGTGGCTTCTGATGGCCTCTGTACTCCTGAATAAACATCTGAAAGGAAACTCTATGAGGTCAGGGAAAGGTTTGCTTCATTCTCCACTATACCCCCAGTGCTTAGCACAGGGACCTGTGCAGAGAGGGCACTCAGGAGACATCCACTGAGCCAAGGAAGGGAGGGAGGAAAGGAGGGGTCTGCTGCCTTTCTGCACAGGAAGAGCAACAGTCCTAACCCAAGACTGAGGGTTAGTCAAACTGAAATGGAAGCTGTGTGGACCCAAGCAAGTGTGCTAACCTCTATGTATCTCAGTTTCTGTCTGTGAAAAGTGAAAGTGTTAGTCGCTTAGTGGTGCTTGACTCTGTAGTTCCATGGACTATAGCCCGCCAGGCTCCTCTGTCCATGGAATTCTCCAAGCAAGAATACTGGAGTGGGTAGCTTCCCTTCTCCAGGGATCTTCCTGACTCAGGGATCAAACCCAGGTCTCCTGCACTGCAGGAAGATTCTTTACTGTCTGAGCCACTGGCCATAAAAACCTATCACATAGAATTATAAAGGTTAAACCTGATAAAGTTGGATACATAAACAAGGTACTTAATAGTGGCTCTATCTGGGGAACTGGGGGTGAGGTGGTAGGGAGAGGCCCATTATTTCAGGTAAAGAGGACTTTGTAAACTTTATACTATCCAGAACTATTTCAAAGTCCTCCTCCCCAGCTGCCATAAGCATCTATTACATATAATAAAAACTAGTTTATTAAAAATTAAAAATAAAAAGTGATATAGTCTGCAAAGCCACTACTCTGGCACCTAGCACCTAGTAAAGGCTTAATAAGTCCATCTGCTGTACATATTATTGTATTTGATTAGTAACTAGCTTCATTCCAGAATGGGAGGATGACCAGTCAGTGGCAGAGTTGGCTTTGCATTAATTATGTTGAGACCTTAAGTGATCCACTTAAATATAAGAACAATTACACAAGGGCCTAAGCAAAAACTCATCAAGTCCTGAAATCCTGATACCACCCTGCAGGCATACCCACTCAGCGGTGGCTGGTGGCTTTGCCAGAGACCAGGGCTGAAATGTGGCCATACCTGACTCAGGTCAGGGCATCTCACCTGTACGGGTTCCCCATCACGCCACACCAGGCCTTCTCCATCACTTTCCCAGCGAAGGTGAACTTCCTGACCCACCCATGCCTCTGGGATGGCCAGCTCTACACGGAACCAACAGGTCCACCATCTGCAACAGAACTACTAAGATGAGCCTAGGGGTCAAAGCCTTGTCCTTTCGACATACTTCCTATGATTAAAGGTCAGCAAGGGCTTGAGATTTTCTGCCAGAATCTGCAGTACCACAAGATATTCAGCTTTGATCTACAAGAAAGCAGCAATGGGGTGTGCAGCAAGGTGAGGGAAGGAGGCAGAGAATCAGGGGTCTGTGATCTGTCCTAGAGTGCCCTTCCTAAGGGATGTCACCGAGCTGGGAGAAGTGAAGTGGAAGTTGATCAGTCGTGTCCGACTCTTTGTGACCCCATGGAGTGTAGCCCGCCAGGCTCCTCTGTCCGTGGAATTCTCCAGGCAAGAATACTGGAGTGGGTTGCCGTTCCCTTCTCTAGGGGATCTTCCCAACCCAGGGATCAAACCCAAGTCTCTCGCACTGCGGACGGATTCTTTACCATCTGAACCACCAGGGTAGCCCGTGGGGAGAAGTGGGGAAGAGAAAATTCTTCCACGAAGGCTTGAGGAACCAGCAGAGGGTGCTGCTCTGCCCCAAGTGACTGTCTAGGGCAGAGAGCCGACAATGGAGGCTTTTAGGGGAGGCAAGCAAGCTGGGAGGTGGGGCCCAGGGACTCCGCCCTCTCTCTGGAGCGTTACCCACGTGGGTCCGAAGCTGTCGCCGACCTGCGCGGGGCGGAAGTCCTGCTGGACTGCCTCCTGGTAGGGAAGTCTTTCGGGCGTCAAAAAGCTGGAGAGCTCGGCCACTGGGCAGCTGTCTCCGAAGAGCCTGGGCGGGAGGGGCAGGTGGGCGCGCGCTCGTGGGCCAGTCGGCGGGTGGGGATGCGCGTTCCCTCCCTCCATCCACCGCCGGGAGGGCTGCCCCACGACAGTCTCTCCCCACTCCCTCCTCCTGGGCCCCAGCACTATCTGAGGCGGATACTTTGTCCCTCGCCCATGTGGCCGAAGCTTGGGTTTCCCGCGGAAGGGGAGGCTAGAGACTCGTGGATGCGGCTGGCGGGTGCCCTGGGCGAGGGGGCCACACCTGCCGCGGAGATTACAATCGGTGAAGTAGAGCGGCGACACGAACTTCTCCACCCGCTCCAGGGTAGTGCGCCAGTGCTTCAGGGCCGGCGCCGCCGCCATCGCCGCGCGTTCGCTCCGCTCTCCTCTCCCCGGAAGGCCCCAGGCGCTGCCGGCGCGGTCCACCGCCTGGAACCAAAGGTTCCGGCGCCTCAAAGGCGCCTTCCAGGCCCGGGCAGCTTTCCGTGGAACACCAGCGGCTCAGTGAAGCCCCGCTGCTCCGAAGTTTGAGCAGCGAGCTGAAAGCTAAAAGCTGCGCTTCTGAGGCTTTAGTCTTATCTCGGTCCGAGCTGGTCGCCACTGGGTCTGACGCTTTGATTCTGAGAAAAGCCTAGTACGGAGACAGACCGAAGGCACGACTGGTGGGAGCTTCGGTTGCTGCAGATGCAGGTCACCTAGTCTCAGAAGCTACAAGCGGAACCTCCTTGCCTATGGTCCTTGTGTCTGCTTAAGGTGGCGCCAGGGACCGGTGCTTTCAAGCCATTCGGCGGACATGTGTTAAATAGAGAGTGCTTTATACCCCAGATTCCTCTACTACGTGTTCTGTTTTATGTATATGGCTAATTGCTGCCCATCGCCAGAAACTTAAGACTCTGAGATGGCAGATCAGACATAGAATTCATGAGCCTAACAGAACAATGCATTTCTCTACAGGGACTGATGAGTTCAGAGAAGCCATACCAGAAAACACCTCTAATTTCACCCTCACGTTACTCTGGTGGTCTATTGGCAGCTTTCCCCCACCTCCCTCCTGGGAAAGAGATGAAATCTTCCTCTATAAAATCATTAGGAAGAAAAGTATATACACAACATGACCGACCCCTGATATTTTAATAGAAATACTGACCAAGTTTACAACACTTCAAATGCAAATCATAGGGAAAGATGACTTAAGTACAGAACACCAAACATGACTTAAAATATAACTTGCTGCTGTAAGACAGGCTGAGCTGAGCTTGGAGCTCAGATGTCAGAAGGCAGGAGACATAAAAATGCTGCTTGTAAATTCTGGCTGTAGGTGAAGCTCCCTTTTGGTTGCACTAGTAGGATTGGTCCTGAAACCCTATCCTGACCTGCAGGCAGCTGCTCTGGACATAACCCTCTGCAGACACAGCAATATAGCTGGGGCTGCCTGGGTCAGGTTCAATCCGTTCCCCTTATTAACTCCAAGTCAACATGGTCTTTCTTAAACAAGCAGATGGGGATGGGTTGAGTTACCGGCGGAAAACCTGAAGATCCTACCCAACCCACCAGTGTCACTCCACCTTCCAAGGGACAGTGCTGCTTCACCAGAACTCCTCCCACAAGCCTCTCTTGCCACCTCACACACCGGAGCCTCCTTCCGATAGTTGTCCCATCCCTCCACTGTCCCCCGCAACAAAAGTCTAAAAATCAGGTAAGCTTACCATTCGTAAGGAAAGTCCAGAGCAAAAAAAATTGTGGTTTTGTGGTGGTATTACGGATTTCAAATTAAAAAGCAAACAAAACCACACAGGAACACCGTTGTTTACTTTGACTAGAGTAATGGTTGCTGGAGAAAAATTCACCGAAGTCCTGGGAGGGGCTCAGTTGGTGTTTGTTCAGAAAAGCCAGGCTGCCTATATACAAAAATCCTAATCACTCATGTTTAAATATCTGCTGCTTTAAATTTATGTAATTAAAAAAATATATATACATATATATTCCATTTGCAGTTGCTAATGTATCAAGTCTTCTCACTCCTAACCCCATTTATACCACATACTGTGTACACACTTCTTTCAAACACTGGTTTGGTATTTAAGCTGTTCACTCCCATTTCCAATAAAGGTAAGAAAAAATAGAGAAGCACAAACTATACAGCTGCACAATATACCCATATATAAAATATTTCCAAACAGCTGAAATAAGGGGGTAGAATATGTACCAAGAGAATGAATAATTCTATTTTTAAAATCTGAGATATTTTGATTTGGGACAAGTACAACTGACTGCTAACTATTTAAAGCAAAATCCTGTTTTTGTACTGTATGTAGATAAGGAACTGAAGCCCAAATCCCTGCTTCACAGTATTCTCTGGTGAGGACAAGGGACTTGAGAGTTCATTCCTTAAGTAAGAACCAAGCTTTATTTATTTACAAAAAAAAAAAAGTTGGGGCAAGAAGGAAGACAAGTTTTACACAAAAGTACTACAATGGTAACTCCCTTTGGTAAAAAGTGTAATAAATGTCTTGTACATCTGTTCATAGGTACTAAATCTGAAGCCACATAGAACTATGGTACACAAGAAGCTAGAGCAGTTATGCTAGCACATCAAAGCATATTTCTTTTAATAAAAAATTGACAGTATGTACATTATTTACAAAAAAAAAAAGAAAAACCAAGTTAAAATTGTGTTTGTGTGTGTGTGTGTGTGTGTGTGAGTAAAGCTGGTGGATGGCACTAGGGTAGACTAGTAAAGAAGCAGGTACAAAACAGTTCCACGGGAGCTAAAAAGGACGACTGATTTGAACTTGTTGAGGTTGAGAACCAGAGGAGAGAAGAAAGGGTGGGCAGCAAGGTATTCATCAGGAATCAAATCCACAAGATGATCAATCCCAAAGCCAAACTGCAGGTCCCAGAGAAAACCTAATGGGTGATCTAGATGTGCTCAAGTGACCAGGAAAAAAAATCCAATCCAGTTTTTTTTTTTTTTTCTCCTTTTTGGGGGGAAGAGGAAAGGAGCAGTGACCATCAGAGCTATAATCCATCTAAGCGCTGACTCCTTAAGTCTGTCAGTTGATGCTCGCCCATCCAGTCCAGGTGTGAACAGCATCCGGTTCCCTCACTGAAGGTCGCCCCAGGAGGCTCCAGTCTCCACTCTGCTGGTGTGTGCAAGCTACGTGTCCCTGTGCTTGCGTGGGTTTCCTCCCCTCCAGGGCAGGCTAATACCTAAAACCCCTGGGAAAAGTTCCAACGCCAGCTTTGTAAGGGATCACACGTTTCTTATATGTAGCCCACTTGGTGCCAGGTTGCACCAGCCACGCACAGATCAGGTGGCCATGTTCCAGAGAGGCCCAGTGAGGCTTGAAAGGCATCTTCCTTGTTTCTTCAGTGTGTGCGAGTACACGCGCCCCCCACACACACCACCCCCTCCAGTTATCTGCTCTGGCTTCGCAGTTACGGGGTTTTGAACACTGTGCCGTATTTGACACGGTACTTGTTAATGCTCACAAAGTGCAGGGTCTCCGTGTCACAGGTGGTGGTGCAGGGCACCAGGCCCTCCAGCCCCTCACCCATAAGCCACTTGCTGGTCTCCGCTGCCATTTCACGGGGCACATGTTCCTTGGTCCATTTATCTACCCAGGCCTGGAACCTCTGATGCAGCCGCTTGCTTACACGCTCATGGGACTGCAAAATAGAACAAAGAAGAAACCACCCATGAACTAGGACTGAAAAACCCTTTGAATACAAAATCCAATTTTCTTCTAAAGTAGCAGAGGAAAGATGTGGGCTCCAGTTGCAGGTCATAAAGCCTCCAGAGAAATGCCAACCCAAGGTCTGGTCAGAACTAGCTCAGTGCTTCTCGATTTTGGTCTGCAGCATCACCACGTGGTGGCATGTTGGGGAAAGAGGAGGTCATGGAAAAAACGTGTACAGAGTTCCTTGTTTCCATCAATGTATTTTTAAACCAGCAATCCAGCCGATTCTAATGTACCCTGAGTGAGACAATGAGGCTGTTGGTCACTTCTGTCACAGTGCAAGGCAAAGGGTTTAAAACCCACTATCCCTTCCTGTTATTATCCCACTCTGTCCATCAGATTGTTGGGCACAGCAGATCTTCAGTGGAGGTTTTTGTTCCTACCTCCAACATACTTGTTGGTGCCCATAAGCAAGGAAGGGAAGGTGATACAAAGAGGAATGAGGTGTTTCCCAGCTCCCTACATCATTTGAATCAGACATGTAGACATAACACACAGCACCGAGAGAGAAGTACATTAAATTGCCCACCCTGTGCTTCCCACTTGAATGTTCTGTAGTCCTTTGATCTGCCTCCCAAACCTGGTAATAACCCTTTCCTGTTAACAGACATACCCCTAAGCTTCCCAGTTACTCAAGCAAAATAAGCAAAGAAACAAAATCAAAAACCAAAAACCACCAGGTAGCATCCTTAATATTCTCCTTTCTCTTAAACCTCCCCACATCCAATCATTAGCACATCCTGACAATTGTATCTCCAATCCTTTTTTGGCATACAGCATGGCATACTGGATCCCTGACCAGGGATCAAACCCATGCCTCTTGCATTGGAAACTCCAGGGTTTTAACCAGTGGACCACCAGGGAAGTCCCTCCAATCTAATTAAAATCCCTCTATAACCCTGGTAGTCTGGGCAGTCATCATCTCTCATATGGATGAGAGCAGTCTTTTGAGTGGTCTCTGCCCATCCAACTTGGTGCGCTTGTTCACTCCCATCAGTCTACATCTTTGTCAACAAAGTCTCAATGTATCTCAAAACCCAAACCATAATCTGTAAAAATAAATAATGTGGCCTCTGCCCACCTTTCCAACTTCACGCATCCCACTTCCCCTATGGCTCAAAACACAATGATGTTTTACTTATTGTTTAAAGGCCCTGCCATGTGGCATTTGGGACTCCAGTTCCCTGACCAGAGACTGAACTTGCACCCCCTGCACTGGAAGAGTGGAGCCTCAACTACTAGGTCCCAAGCAAGTCCCCCGCAACTGGTGTTAGTTTTTTGAACACGTGAAGTCCTTTCCTCCCTCCCAGCCTTGCACCTGCTTGTTTCCTTTGCCTGAAAAGTACCAGCCCAACTCTGTACCAGGCTGGATCCTCACCATGGTACAGGCTTCAGGGGTCACCTCCTTAGAGAGGTCTTCCCAACAAAAGCAGAGCTCTGTGTGCCAGTCACCCCTGATCACCTCATTTCTTGCCTTGGAAATGCACATCATCAGACTACCTTACATGCTCTGTCTCGTGGCTGTAGTCTTAGGGCCTGGCATAGTACCTGGTACATAGCAGCACTAGGACTTTCACATGTGAACACAGGCAGGACCCACACAAGCAATACGACCGGAAATGTGAATGCTGGGAGTAGCTTCACTAGAAGGTGCACCAGCTGTTACTGACTATGCTGTCCCCCTACAAATTCACAAGTGGAAATCCTAACTTCCACTCCTTAGAATGTGACCTTATTTGGAAATAAGGTTGTTGCAGATACAATTAGTTAAGATGAGCTCATACTGTTGGAGGGTGGACCTATAATCCAGTATGGCTGGCGTTCTTTAAAAAGGGGGAAATTTGGACAGACGCACACTTAGGGAGAATACCATTTAAAAACGAAGGCAGAAATATGCAAGCCCTGCAACGCAGGTGATTGCCAGAAAACCAGAGGCTAGGAAAGGCAAGAAACAGATTTTCCCTCACAGTCCTCAGAAGTTTCAAAGCTTGTTCTGAAGTTGAAGTTCTGCCAGCACTTCAACTTTGGACTTCCAGCCTCTACAAGTGTTAAGATAGTAAGTTTTTGTTGTTAAGTCATGCAGTCTGTGGTACTTTGTTACTGCATCCTGGTATACTGGCTGAGGAGGGAGATGTGTGGAGAAATTCCAAATACTGGTTCTCACCTGATGAGCCCGCAGCAAGGCGGTCCTCCGATACATGTAGTCCTCTGACTTGATCACATACACCATCTTGTAGGAATTCAGCTTGAATCTACACTCCAGTTTATCCAGGCTATCCGCATTCTCCATGGTCTTCTTGCTGTTTCCTTCCTTCCCTTCCTTTTCCTGCTGCTCTCGACCACGCTGACACTTCCGGATCCGCCGCAGATTCCTACAAAGCAGCAAAGCCCTGTAGCGTGAGAGTTCCTCCAGATCCAGATTCCCATGACTGCCCCCCAATTTTTCCTTATTATATGCCTTCATGAAGCTGAGCACAACTACATACATCTAAAAAAATGTTCAATGGTTTCATTGTTAAAAAAAATCTTTTTTCAACTGCAGAGATACGTGGAATAAAAAGTAGAAATTGCCAACTACCCCCTATCCTAATTCTCAAAATCCCACTTGCCTTGGCAGGGGTAGCCACTGTTGGCAGTTTGGGTTTTTGTTTTTTTAAATCTATTTATTTTTGGCTGTGCTAGGTCTTCGGTACTCCACGTGGGCTTTCTCTAGTTGCAGCGAGTGGGGGCTGCTCTCTAGCTGTGGTGCACCGGCTTCTCATTGTGGGGGCTTCTCTTGTTGTGGAGCGTGGGCTCAGTATCTGTGGCACGTGGGCTTAGTTGCCCCTTGGCATGTGGGATCTTCCTGGACCCAGGGATTGAACTACTGTCCCCTGCATTGGCAGGCGGATTCTTAACCACTGGACCACCAAGGAAGTCCCGCTGTTAGCAGTTTTGGCTTAAAATCTTCTAGGTCTCTCTCAATTTTTCACTTAATGCCATAAAGATTTTTTTTTTTCATTTCATTAAACATAAATTTGTGTCATTCTCTTTAACTGCTACAGAGAAATATGTCTTAATTTAACATTTCCTTAACAGGAATCAATCAGGGCTCTTCACCTGAACCACAGAGCACAAAAAATTATTCAAATGTCTATTTTTTCAGTTCTCCCAAAGATGGTACATAATCAGTACCATTCTACACATGAAAAAAGGTAATTCACATCAGTGGATGCCTTGGCAGGTATTTAGAGCTTAATCCCCTCAACAACAAGCAGAGAAAGGTTGTCAGCTTGACAATTCTATTGTTTCCTATACTTCACTATTAAAAACTGCTTCAGTGAATATCTTTGTGCATATACATTTCTGTAGAACAGCAGTTCTTTGGTCCAAGGACTGTCGTAGGGCCTAAGACATTTTTGAGGAAGTTGTGAGATCAAAACTATTTTCATAATACTAAAACATTGTCTTTCTTTCTAAAAAAAGACAAGACACAAAGTACTGACATTAGCATTAGCGGTATAAAAATAACAGTGATTAAAAAAAAGGCTGATGGTGGCACCAACCTCCTTAGTTATCTTTGTACTCTTTGGCCACACACTGGCAATTAAACAAAAAGGAAAGCTGGTCTGACTTAAGAATGTCCTCGTGAAACAGTTAACATTTCTTATGAAATTAAAGCCCCTTATTTCACATCTTTTTAATATGCTGGGTGATGAAATGGGAACTACATATAAAGCACCTCTGTGTGCTAAAGTACAATGGACTCATGAAGGAAAGCACTTGAGCACCACTTGAACCGCAAATGTTCACACTTTTTACCCGGAAGAACAGCTGACTAGTCAGTCTGGGATGTTTGGCAGATATTTTCTCAAAAATGAACAAGGGAGCCTGGTACCTCAAGGAAAAGCACCTGAGCATATTTGTTGTTAAAGATAAAATTTAAGATTTCAAGTAAAATTCTGAATTTTGATAAATTGGTACTGGCCAGCATAAGTGACAACTTCCCACTACTTAAAGATGTGACTGATGAAGTCAATGGCGATATTAGTAAATGTGGCTTTGTTCAGGGGTGGTGTGGAGGTAGGGGTAGGACTATTGTAAAAAGAAAACATGTCAACATTTGGTAGGTCTGCATAACTCAGTGAATTCACATTTTCCAAATAACTGACTGTATGAAGTTATAAAACCATGCAAGAAAAAATTCTAAGTACAGGATAAGCCAATGGATTTTGACAGGCTTGTTGGTATTTTCAGTGATACTGCAACTAACCTTTAAGAAACTACTACTTGGAGAGTTTTGTTGTCATATCAAAGAATATCTACAATTATCTGAAAGGATATGAAAATACCTCCTTTTCTAGCCAGATTTTCTTCACATAGTACAACCAAACAAAACAAGCAGCAGATTGAATGCAGGAGCAGCTGTGAGCACCCAGCTGTTACACTAAAGCCAGACATGAGACAGATTCACAAAGATGCAGAGTGATGCCATGCTTTCCACCCATCTGAAGCAGGGTCTCACTAAAATACTGTTTATGATAATACCATGGAATGCACCTAGTATTGTTTTTCAATGAATTCATAAACATTTTTCAGTTTTAATTTCTAAATGTGATAAATATTACTATATATAATTCACATAAATAAGAGCTTTGGGGGGTATTCAATCTCTAAGAATTTAAGTGTTTTAAAAGAAAAAGACTGAAAAGTAACCTCAGCTGTAATAACAGCTGTAAGGCAAATTATTAAAAACCAAAGGTCCAGAGTAAAGTCTTCTGCATTTTAACTGCTCTGACCTCAGAATGATTGTATCAATATTTCCCCCTAAAGTATGTGAAAGTCGCTCCCCTCTTCCCTACACCTGCTATAATACAATTTAAAAATCTTAATTTCAAAAATTCTGCTAAGAGCAACACAGCCAGCCTAAGACTGCCATCCTTTGAAAACCCTGCTTACAAGGTTGTCCCCTGGGTGGGTTCTGGGACTGTGGATCATGGGAGAGTTTCCACCATTCTCTAAATGCTAAGAGTGCCTCACTGTACCTAAACTGCTTGTACAAAGTAAATGGAAAGCTGAAAACCCGCTTTCCTTCTGGAAGTCTGGAATTTTGGTACAAGTTAGGCAGAGGGTACCTACAGGACTAGCAACCAATAAAAAAAACTCACAGCACCAAGTCTCCAGTGAGCTTCTCTGGTAGGCAGCATTTCAAACATATTGTAATTTGCTACTGGAGGAACTAAGAGTGTCCTTGTGACTCCAATGGAAGCCACAGACTCTCTAGAAGCTTGTGCCACTGATTTTTGTCACAGGCACCTTCTGCCTTTGCTGATTTAGCTGTGTATCCTTTCATTATGGTAAATCATTACTGCGGGTATGACTGCATCCTGTGAGTCCTCCCAGTGAATCACCAAACTCTGGAGACTGACACATATTCCTAAAGGGAAGTTATTACTGATTCCTAAAACTCTCACCTCCCTGATGCCTGGGCATACACTCCAGGTAAGAGCACGGTGTAAAAGCCACACAAACCTCAAATTACTGTTCTCAGTAAATAGAACAATAGATAAAATGAAAACCAAGAACCTGAAAGTGAGCTAACCCCTCTTCCAGGACACGCGTAAGTGTCCTGCTGCTGATAAATGACGTGGTTCACTCACCGTGGGAGAAACACTGGTTTCCGTGCCAGATGCTCACGAAGCTCAGGAGAGGTAGTATCAGAATTCATGTATCGCTCCACGTAGTCTGACCAGCGCTAGAAGTGTAAACACAGCATGGGTGTGGGGAAGGCAGAAAACCTGAATTCCAACCTCAACAGGTGGGTCAGCGAATTCTATGACTGAAATGTCTGAAATACTTAAATTTCAAGACTAAAAAAAAACAAAAACAACTCTTCCCATAATGACATGCTTGTTAAGTGGTACTGAAACACAGCTTAAAAAAGCTGTGATAATGCAAAACTTAAAGCTTCTCTGAGATACTTTAGAGTTATCAGAAGTTGTAAATGGTCAGAAGGTAACTCACTGACAGGTTTACATATAGTTCCACTATACATTATAATTATATTTTTAAGTAGATAAGTTCAATATCAAACTCTCAAAAATTAATAGAATGAGTATACAGAGAAGTAGACGGATATAGTAAACCTGAAAAGGTTTTTATTTCCCCACAGAAGGTTCTGTTAAAGAACAAAATGTATAGTGGCAAATGTTTGAAAATCAGTACCTTTCACATCAAAATCTGTATTTCCGGAAACTTTAAAAAAAAATTAAGAACAACAGTCTCTTCCCCTCCAGTGCCCTCAGCGTCATGCACAATGCTTGCCTCTCTCATTAATATTATCTGCTAGACCCAGCTGTGGCAACCGACTCACTCTCCCATCTACTCTGTGGGGCTGAACTCCTGGCTCCATCCATCCCAGCAGAAAATAAAAATGACTCAAAGAATCAAGATGATACTGGGCAGATGGCACCTCATTTTTTGTTTCTTACGCTTTAGGAGAAAAACAAAGCTGCCAACCATGAGATTTCCTCTGAGGAGAGGGCTTTACTGAAAGCTAGATGAGACTGCCATTAATTCTAAATATCTACCACCAGGCAGTCTCTTCAGTCGAAGACATGGCTGACATGACCTATACTTTAAGCATCAGGTGCTGACCCTTGAACAGGCCAACGCTGGCTGAGCTTCTAACAGACAGTCCCCAAGCAGACTCTCAGAGCACAACACTCTCAGCACGGTTTCTGCAGTATGTTCACCCATACCTCTGCTTCTACAGGATCATCCGAGTTCTCCTCTTCTGTGTCCAGAAGCTCAATGGTCAGCTGAACCTGGCCTTGGCTCTGAATGAACATAAGCTGCAAATAAGAAACCTTAGTGTAAACAAAAGACCATCTCCAAAGCTGTAATTAGATTCTCAAGGGTTGAGAGGTGGGGAGGCAACAGTGTCGTAAAAAAATAATTTTGCTCCAACTGAAGAGATGAGGAAGATACTCAAAAGCTCAAGAGGTGATTAGAAGGCAAAGGTTGTTCATCTTGCTACCAGAAAAACGAAATGTAAGAGCTTCTTGTTGACATTTCATGTTTCATACTTCTTGAATTAGCTAAAACAGTAATCAATATCAAAGAGTGCTCAAAAGTCACAACCATAAAATGTCAATGCCATTTCACTTGATAATCTCATTTATGGGACTTAATGCAAAGATGTAAACAAGTCTACAGTGTTTTTTTTGTATTTTTTTTAAAAAGAAACTTCCCATACCAAATTGAAATGGAAAACATCAAACAGATAGCATCAATCACATTTTCACAATAAAAACTACCCAAGAAAATCAGGGGGTAAGGAACACAAACCATCAACATTAAGAAGTGATCTGTTGTAATGAAACCAATGATATTTGAAATTCTGAGTTTTGCTATTATTATTTGTGTGATTTAAAAAAAATTCATATTTAAAAGCAATACACTGATAGGGGCAAAACCAAGTCATGTTTTGCACAAAAGTAGTATCAAGTGGTGATGGCACAGAGTTCCCTGTTGGGAATACCAGGACTCTCAATGCCCCATCCTGAGGAACTGCTGCAGATAAATCACTATCAGATTGATCTCTATCCTAACTGCACAGTGATAAGAGCAGAGACTCTATGCTTTCATTACCTTTAGACCATCAAAGCTTTGCACCTGTTTTATGTCCCTGGATATGCTTCAGTGTCTCCAAGTTTACAGTCTGTGGGAACTTGAATAGAATTTGTATCGTACTGTTACATGATAATTGTATAAATCGTAACTACGTTGAATTGGTTCACAGTGCTTTTCAGGCTTACTATATCTTTCTACTTCTCTGTATACTCATTCTATTAATTTTTGAGTTTGTTATTGAACTTATCTACTTAAAATATAATATATAGTGGAACTATATATAACCTTGTTCTATATATATTTTCCAAACTTCCTGTAAATGTGTTATACTTTCATAATTCAAAAAAAATTAAAATTTAAAACATAAAAAGATCACTATCAGAATTACATGGTAATGATCAGAGATTAGAAGAAAGCTTGAGAATCATTTATTTCAATACTCTTCATTTTACATAGGGAAAAACCTAAAATTCAGAGTTCTGATTCTCAAGGCCACACAGCTAGTCAATAAGCAAACAGAACCAGAAACCAGTTCTGGTTCACAGTTTTTCTAGAGCAGCCTTTAAAAACTCCTCTTAGCTAATGAATTTTTAAAAATGACAAGAATATAACATACACACATATAAACACAAACATAGTTACTTTCAAAATAGATTTAAAAAAAACTGTTCCTAGGAGTTTGCTAAACTCCCTGGGGATTTAGGATGACTGACCTAGAGTGTCAAGATCTGTCCTACGGCTGTAAGGAAGCCACCCTTCAAAGTAATACTAGGCAGTGTCCTCTACACGCCTAAAACTGAACTCGACTTCACCCCATCTGGCTCCTCACCTGACACATATCTTGCTAGGTCCTTGAGCGTGTGTTCACCCCAACTCTCTGACCTCTGCAACCACTCCAAGGCTTGACTAGCTTTATTATTAGACTGCCCACATCCATCACCCCAATTTGGTAATGGCCTCCAGTTGTAAATATGCCTTGATTCCTCCCCTTCTCCTCACTCAGTGCTACTAAACTGATCTTCCTGAAAGCTCAAATCCAGCGGGCTATTTAGTCCTTAAAAATACCTCACTGCTCACCAACCACAACAAAATTCACACCTCTTACTTACTAATGGCTATGAAGATCCTCTACCATTTGGACACCACCCTCCTCTCCTTTTTCTACATACCTCCTTTGCTTCATTCAACTAACACAAAGTCAAGCCACTGAATGCTTGCTATTTATCTGTCAGGGGCACACTCAGAAGAGAGCATGGTTTCTTGCTTGTGTGTGTGTGCGCACAGGTGCATATGCACTCAATTGTGCCTGACTCTTGCGACCCCATGGACTGCAGCCCACCAGGCTCCTCTGTCCATGGAATTCTCCAGCAAAGAATACCGGAATGGGTTGCCATGCCCTCCTCCAGGGGATCTTTCCAACCCAGGGATCTAATCTTCGTCTCGTACATCCCCTGCATTGGCAGGTTGGTGCTTTACCAGCTGAGCCACTGGGAAGCCCCAGTTTCTTGCATGGAGGAACTTAATTCAGTAAAGGAAAAGGAATACATACAAACAGCTATATTTACATTACAACAAAATAACTACAAAGGTACTGTTCTAGAAACATGAGCAATATGCTATTCCCTGCTCTGTGAATTGAGAAAGATTCCACTTTACTGAAGTGACACTTAGCTGGGCCCTAAAAAACACGACAAAGGGGAAAACCAACCAATTTCAGAAAAATCATAACAAAGAAAATCAAACAAATCATAACAAAAATTATTTGAAAAAGTACATAAATGAGCTTGATAATACTAAGTGTTAATGGAGGAAAAAATGCTCTTACCAAAGTGCACACTGGTATATCCTGTCACTTTGGGAGAGAAATGAGACTGTCCATTAAAGTTTAAATTTTAAAACATGCATGTGCGTGCATGCTCAGTTGTGTCTGACTCTTTGCGACCCTGTGGAGTGTAGCCCACCAGGCTCTTCTGTCCATGGAATTTTTCAGAAAAGAACACTGAAGTCGGTTGCCATTTCTTCCTCCAGGGAATCTTCCCAACCCAGGAACTAAACCCTGTCTCCTGCAGCGTCTGCACTGTTGGGTGGATTCTTTACCACTGGACCAGGCTTCCCTGATAGCTCAGTTGGTAAAGAATCCGTCTGCAATGCATGAGACCCGGGTTCGACTCCCGAGTTGGGAAGATCCCCTGGAGAACAGATAGGCTACCCACTCCAGTACTCTTGGGCTTCCCTTGTGACTCAGCTGGTAAAGAATTCACCTGCAATGTGGGAGACCTGAGTTCGATCCCTGGGTTGGGAAGATCCCCTGGAGAAGGGAAAAGCTACCCACTCCAGTATTCTGGCCTAGAGAATTCTATGAACTGTATAGTCCACGGGGTTGCAAAGAGTTGGATGCAACTGAGGGACTTTCACTTCACTTGCCACTGCACCACCTGGGAAGCCCTAAAATATGCACACCCTACCCTTTTAACCCAGTAATTTCATTTCTATGTCTCTACCCTTAACATTACCACATGCACACAGGAATATACATTGTAAATGCTGTTCAATGAAGCACTATTTGAGATAGTAAAAACGGAAATAGCTTAAAACGTTCACCCACAGGGGAACGATTAAAAAAAAATCTATGGCACAGGAAATTCTCTGGTGGTCCAGTGGTTAGGACTCTTGTGCTTTCACTGCTGGGGGCTCAAGTTTGAGCCGTGGTGAGGAAGCTAATACCCTAAACAAAAAACCACAAAAAACTATGGTACATTCATAGTTTTAAGTATGACACAGCAGCTGAAAAAACATGAGTTATGTCTATTTAAACCAAAATAGAGCAAATTCTAAGACATATTAAGTGGAAAAAAGCAAGATGTAAAGTACATAGTTTAGTTAAAAAATTTATTTCTACATAAATACACATGTACATGTAAGTGCACAGAAAAGGGTTTGAGTGGTTATATGGAGAGTTAAACAGGCCTAATTTTAAAAAGCACTAGAGAATATGCCTAGAAAAAAATGAAGGGAGAGGAGGCTGGAGGTGGGACTAGGCAGGGGATCTGAAGGGCTGCTTATGCTTAGCTTAATGCTCATACTATGGACTTTCATTCTCTACGTAAAACATTTTAAAGGAAAAGGTCACTGCGATGACCCAGTATTCCTGGTTACCAAACCTTCCGTTCCCTCTGCTCTTCTGACAAACGTGTCATCTACAGGGTGAGTCTACCCATTCCTTCACAGGCCCTCACCACACAATCTGGTAACTCACTATAGGTGGGGGTGGTAATTCTGTCACCATGAAATAAGTACACATTAAACTCATGATACACATTTATAGATTTAAAACTCTCCTCTGTAGTGGGAAAGTCCTCAGGTAGTAGAGCATCACATCTGTGACTGAACTAGAAAACTTGTTTCCAGGTCTTTGATTCTAAATTAAGCCAACAGTAGGCTGAAAGTAGAAGCACACAGAGCTAAGTGAACAGTTTGAGGGTCACATCATTAAAGTACATGGGACATGCTCACTGAGGTTGAAATTTTGTGTAGCTTAGTTCTCTCTGCTCAGCCAACTACAAACCTTACTCTGGGCCACCTAAACCTATCCTTACATTCATACATACAGGCTTTGTTCAACTATACATATTACACAGGTGCAATAATATACCTAATTTTGTGTCCTTTTATTTGCTTCAGTATTTTTACTAACATATAATTAACTTTTAAGAGCTGCAAAATATGCCATCAAGTAGTCACACAACAGGCTGCCATTAACCATTCCCATTAAGGGATGGACATCTAGATAGTTCCCAGTCTCCAGCTATTGGCTTTTCAAATTAGCTATTACAATGGTGGAAAACTGGCAACAATCTAAATGTCCAAATAGACGGGCATAATTTTCTATAAAATACTGAACAGTCATAAAAAGATGCTGAAGACCCAGAGGTGTTGCTAATTGAGCAAATAAGTTACACAGAATGCTTTGCCCAGTATAACCTCTTTCAAAATATATACAAACATAGAAAAGTTTAGAAATGCCATCAATGAGTATTTCTGGGGAAAACTACAGACAACTAGTTTTTCTTTTCTCTACATTTCCTATCTTTTCTATAATGACCATGGGTTACATTTTTAAATAATTTTCACAAAGCATTTAATACCAAAAAAAAAAGTTCAGAGAAAATGAAAATCATATATAAGAACTAATTTTTTTTTAAAGGCAAGAAACAGACTGCCTATGAGATTTTACTTTTCCATGTTTTTTATATTTCTTCTGATGAGTTCGAAGGAACGCCCCGGCACTCTAGGAGTGGAGACACTGGGTCCAAGCATCCTGGTGTGGCTCCGACTTCTGTGGGTAGAGTCCCAACAGTCTACACTGTCATCAGCATGCTCCCTGACTAAACGAGTAACTCTCACCTTGAAGCAGTTTTCATCCGACATGAGCTGCTCAGCTTTCCGCTGATATGCTGACTCCAGGAGGCTCCTTGACGTCTGTGTGTTCAGCTGGCCGCCTGTGGCCCCGTTATTGTTTTCTGCCAGGTACAGGTCTGTCACTTGCACACAGATCTCATCACTCACGATATGCTGCAGCTGGAATCAAGCAAAGGCAAGTCATCAGGAACCAAAATTACAGTTCTCCCCGTCATACACTTGGCCTTCCTTCGGTGGTTCCAATCATTCAGTTAAAAAAAGGGTTTTTTTGGTTGAAAATTTTAGGAAATTAATCATATAAAATCACTATCTTATTTTCTTAGAGAATAACCGAGCCAAAATCTTCAACCGTATCATTGGTCCACGAGTAAAGTGTTCGTATATATTTAAGAGCAAAACCATAGGTAACTCAGGTTAATGTGCTACTTATTTAAAGTTCTAGTGTTGGTCACTCAGTCATGTCCGACTCTTTGTGACCCCATGGACTTGAGCCCACCAGGCTCCTCTGTCCATGGAGTTCTCCAGGCAAGAAACTAGAGTGGGTTGTCACTTCCTTCTTGAGGGGATCTTTCCCACCCAGGAACTGAACCTGGGTCTACCGCATTGCAGACAGACTCTTTACCAACTGAGCCACCAGGGAAGCCATTTAAAGTTCTAAGGTACTTAAAAATTGTTTTTACATGAAAGAAAATTTCTATGGCTTGCTACCTTTATGGCACTTCTTTAACATTTATAATTTGCTTTCACACATATTCTCATTTGATCCACACAACCACCCTGGGAAGCAGTCTGGACAGGAGTGCCCTGTTATATATGAGATAAATGTACATTTTAGATAAGAAAACTCACTGTGTGCTAAGGTGAGGAGAGGGAACTTGGAGAACCATGAAAATAAGATCCATTCCTATATTCAAAGCCCTGGTACAAAGTGAAATTTAATAGGCCCCGAAGAAGCTGTTGCTGAATTAATCTGTCTCTGGCACTCAGCTGAAGGAGCTAAGTCAGAACGAATATTCAAGTTTCTGGACCCCATGCCAATATTCCTTCTAACACATTCCCTATTTTTCTACATCTGATAATAAAAGCATAGTATTTAAATTTTATGCAAATAAACTCATTTTCAATGCATATCAATCATGACTGACTACTGGTAACTTCTGTGACTATCTTGTTAAACTCTCTGATGCCTAGCCTGTTGAACCCTTCAGAGATTCTATTCTTATAGGTCATGATGATATAATCTATCATAAAATAAAAATTCCTTCAAATGAAATTTTACCCCTTAAAACACCACAGGATGTGAAAAACAGATAAAGAAGAAAGCAAAACATTAATTGCAATAACAATTTATTTTACTTTAAAATTCTCATAACTGCTAAGCCATTCTATTTTTAGGAAGATACACTCTTTTTGAAGCACTAGTAACTATGACAACTACTTATTTTTAACATTTGAAAAAGTCTTAAATGACAAGTATGTGTATTTGTAGATAAATGGACAAAATGAAAGGTCAGGCGGTGAGTGACCTGATGGTGGTAGAAAGGCCAGCAACTGGAAATGGTTAGATTACAATCAGGCCATACAATAGCTTTTAATGTGACTGTTAAAATAATGCTTATAACTTGAAAATACAGAGGAAAGCTTAAAACACAGTATTTAAGAGAAAAAGGCAGTGTAAAAAAAAGTATACAAAACATGGTCTCTACTATGTAGATACATCTTTATACTTCCCTGTTAAAGGTCACGGACTCCTTCCACACCCTCTTCTTGGATTTCTGGCCCCACCCAGTCTTTGGAAAGGGTAGCACTATAAATCTAGGTGCAAGTAGGCAAGTCCCAACCCAATGCTAGGCTTGTCAGATTCTCTCTCCTACTAAACTGAAATGACACAATGAGTGTGTCTGGTAGACAGACATTTTTACAGAGAAGCACCCAGACTGGAAAGGTTGGTCATGTCAGCGCTGAAAACACTCAGGGGGCTGGACGTTCATCTGCAGAGAGAAGTGTGAGGATGGGGGGAGATGTCCAGAAAAGAGGCATGCTGGAGAGGGAAAAAACCTTCCCAGTCTAGTCCCTACCTGGTCTGGCCATACTTTCAGTCCCACACTAGACATTTGTGAGACTGCCTATTGTATTCTTAAGCAAACCTGTATTAAACTAGTCTGGAAAAGTAAGCTAAATATATGGTTTGACCCTGCAATGTATATTCGACCTCCAGCCAATAATGAACTCTGGGAGAACAGCAAAGGATTTAAGGAGAAATGTAATGCCTCCAATTCAGGAGTTAAGTTTTTAAAACACTAGATTTGGATTTCCGGATACAATCTGTCTCCATAAAAAAAAGACTGGACCTTATGTATTACTGACTCAAAATCATCACCAGAGCTTCTAGTAAATGGACTAATCACTATTGTTTAAAAAATCAACTGTGGGCTTACAAAAAAAGAAAAAGCTGGTTGTATTGGATTTTTAAAGTTGAGCTGATAGTATGAAAGACTTTACTTCTAGCTACAGCAAAAGCAAACTTGTAAACAGAAACATAAGCACATGGTATGGTAAGTGGACTCATATAAATTTAGCGGACATTCCAGTGGTCATGTATGGATGTGAGAGTGGGACTGTGAAGAAAGCTGAGCGCCAAAGAATTGATGCTTTTGAACTGTGGTGTTGGAGAAGACTCTTGAGAGTCCCTTGGACTGCAAGGAGATCCAACCAGTCCATTCTAAAGGAGATCAGCCCTGGGTGTTCTTTGGAAGGAATGACGCTAAAGCTGAAACTCTAGTACTTTGGCCACCTCATGAGAAGAGCTGACTCATTGGAAAAGACTCTGATGCTGAGAGGGATTGGGGGCAGGAGGAAAAGGGGATGACAGAGGATGAGATGGCTGGATGGCATCACTGACTCTATGGACGTGAGTCTGAGTGAACTCCGGGAGTTGGTGATGGACAGGGAGGCCTGGCATGCTGTGATTCATGGGGTTGCAAAGAGTGGGACACGACTGAGTGACTAAACTGAACTGAATAGGCATTAGTCTCAAAAATTATGACCATAGATGATTATATTCATGTAAAGATTTCTGTCTCTCAACATAAAGACCCCTTAAGGGAAGGCCTAATAACTGCTTTAACTTGCGGCTCCCTCCCTAACAACTTTTGTGAAGATGCCAAGATTCAGTTATTCCTTGACTGTGAGTAGATCCTATGAGAGGGGTGCAAAGCCACACATCCTTCTTAACTCAAGACAAAAGCAAGAGTACCTCACAGAGGATTCCTTTGTGATTTTACCTAAGGAAGGCACTTTCCACTTTAAAGAAAAAAGTGGTACTTCCCTGGTGGGGCAGTGAATAGGAACCTGCCTGCCAACACAAGGGACACAGGTTCAATCCCTGGTCCGGGAAGATTCCACGTGCCTCAGAGCAACTAAGCCCGCGTGCCCTAGAGCACGTGCTCTGCAACGAGAGAAGCCACTGCAATAAGAAGCCTGATCACCGCAATGAAGAACAGCCCCCTGCTTGCCATAACAAAAGAAAGCTCATGTGCAGCAACAAAGACCCAGTGCAACCAAAACTAGATAAATTCATTAATCAAAGAAAAAAGTGCACTAACAACAGACTGATATGAGAACTCAGAACAAAAGGCAAAGGAATGGAAACCTATTACATGTTATTTGCTATAAAATTATCATTGTTGTAAAAGAACAATATATCTACAAACTCCCAGGGTACCCCAAGAATAAACCACAAAGCCAACTACAAACCTAACTCAGAGGGAGTCTCAGACAGTGAGGGGGACAGAGGGTTATAAAAGATGTTATACAAAACCCTTCCTGTAAAAAGAACTTCAAATGTTAAATGAGGCAAGTCCGTAGAATTACCAACACCTATTCAGACAGTAAAAAAATCCACCTGCAATGCAGGAGACCGGGGTTCGATCCCTGGGTCAGGAAGATCCCCTGGAGACGGAAATGGCAACCCACTCCAGTATTCTTGCCTGGAGAATTCCATGGACAGAGGAGTCTGGCGGGCTCCAGTCCACGGGGTCATGAAGAGTCAGACATGACTGAGTGACTAACACTTTCACTTTTCACAGAAGAGGAAACAGCTCACACCTGGTAAATGACATAAGAGCTGCAAAGACAGGCCAGGAGCTGGGGGCAAAACTTCACATCTGAGGTAGGTTCCTCCTCCCAGGGCACACTGAGCAAAGCAGTCAATCACATGGCTGAAGCCCTTCCATTCAGTTAACAGGAGAAATCTGACATCAGATTAACCTCTCCCTCCCCTGTATAGAACCACGTGTTCGTTAACACTATCCCATGAGAAAACTGCCCGTCTGTTCCCAGAAGAAAACTCTTTTCTGACCCACCTGTAGATGAGGACTGTCTCCCTCCCCAACCCTCGCCCGCACCGCACCCTCACCTGTCTGACAATGCTCTGGATGAGTTTGTCCATGGTAAAGGCAATGTAGGCATGAATGGTGAACATCTCTCTCAGCGAATCTTCATACTGGGACGAGTCTATGTTGCCATCCAGCAGGCTCCGCACCATGTCCAGGAAAGCTGGGTAATAATCTTCTACATCAACATCCACTGTGGGAAAGAGGGGAGAGGTGAGGCCTTACCCTGCTAAGAAAAGATGGGAAGAGAGGGCAGGGCAAACCCCACAGCTGGCCTGAAAAGCACAGCACAGAACAAACCCTCGGTATTCAGTCTGTTGCAGACAGATGAGATCTGACAGGTGGCCACAACCCCAGCACTGTCTATCAAAGGAGAGTGACGCTGCAATTTCAACAGCGGCTTCTAACCCTCTGACTGACCAAAACACTTATTTACAGTACAGCCTGGCAATGCGTGACATGAGAGCAAAATATCCCAGGAAAGAAGTTTCTTCAAAAAGCTGTCGGCTTCCTGCTAGGAGAGGAACCTGCAAAGGGAGTATCCCCAACATGGGTTACTTGCTCAAATAGCTATTTCAATGAGGGCTGAAAAGGCAGACAGAACCGAACACTAGCACTGAGAAACCTCTCAGGAACAGGAAACTAGGAGGGCAGATTAAATCCTTTATGAATAATGAAGTATCTGCATTTGTCAAAGTCTTTTTGTTTAAAAGTGGATTCTCAACATTGTATTTCACAAATTGCATCAAATGATCTATACTTGCTGCATATGAATCACCTCAACCACCAGAGAGAAACCTTATCAGTTGTTACAGAGACATTTGGCAACTAACAGAGCGCACAAGGAAAGGTGAAAGGACTCCACCTTCAGCTTACTCAAATAAGACCTATTTACATGAAGATGGCAAATCTCATCTCCAGTGCTGGCAATACAGACAGCAGTGCAAGGGGGCTACTGGTTGTTTCCTGATCTGGGTGCTGGTTACACAGGTGTATTTGCTTTGTAAAAACTTACTGAGCTACGCAATTCTGTATATGCGTTGTACTTCAACAAAAAGTTTACTACAATGAGAAAAAATTATGAAGAGAACTCTTTGTCTTTGACATTTAGCTACCTCTTTGTAAAGTTTGTACAGGGGAAGGCTCTGAGAGCAAAAACTGAGTCCATTTCCATTTATTTGAAGTGTGATGGAGTCATTCAATACAGGCAAAACAGGACAACTACTATTTAAGAGAAGCAACTGGCTTGAGTTTCCTGACAGAACATTACCTTGTTCAGATCCACAGCAGAGGCATGGGCTGTGCTATGGCTGAAAAATGCTTTCACGTCAGAATAAAGCTATGAGTTCTACTGGTGCAAACCACGTGAGCCACGGTCAGTAGAGGCTTGGCATTATTACTCAAGAACGAACTGTTAGCCTCAAAAATCAGGTTAAGCCAATGGTCAAGCCAAGATCAGGTCATCTTTCTTGTTTCCACCCAAGCAGAGGGAATCGGCACACTGAAGTCTAAAAGGTGTCTCTCTCAAGCTAGGATTAATCCAGATAAAGGCTTTTAGAATTAATTTTCAAGGTCATTAGCTCTCCGACAGATAGATGGCCAGGGCTTCACACATTACCAACAGTTAAAAAAAAAAAGATAATCCACTCCAAAACTGGGTTATTTCCTAAAGAACACACAAGAAGGTTTCACAGAAGAGCTTTGGCTAACAGCTTAAGTACCTAACCTACAACCTGAAGGGAGATCTAGAAGCAAGCGGCACAGAATCACGTAGAGCACATGGAGGCTTCCTTAACCTTCCCTTATTTTCCTGAGTTTTCTATCTTCATTCCTGTTCTGCTGTCTCAAACCATCTCCTGAGTCCCCATCTCTTTTTCTGTAATTGTCTCAGGCACGAACAGTTGTTCTGTTGTGGAGTGGAACCAACTATGATGCTTCAGTCATTCTCTGTCCTTTCAGAGAGACTTTCCATTTGGGAAACTGATGACAGTAACTGACACCCACAGTACCAGCTATTGAGGGTCTATGATCTAAGCAAGGCACAGGGTGCTTTGCATATTTCCCCCAGTTCTCCCAGCAGCCCCACAAGATACAAGTAGCACCTCCAGTTTACAGAGAAACAGGTTCAGAGAGTTTAACTAAGGTCACGCAACCAGTAAATCGCAGTGCTAGGATCTGAACCCAGCCAGCCTCTAAGGACTGCCTGTGCTCTATACATTAACATAAAAGAAAGCAGTCCTGAGTCTAACTAGGTCCTGCATCCCCGAGCTCTCACACCTTCTGCAGACCAACAACCCTAGCACTCACTAGGTTCTTTGAGACGCAGCTGGATGGCAGGGCTGTCACTCTTGTCTCGCTTAATGCCTAGCACTTCCCGTTCCCACTCTCTTTCTCGGTTTTCTTCTTCAATTTGCCGTTCAGCTTGGGAACAGATCCGCAGCAGCCTCAAGCAGAGTATCTGGTGCAGCCGCATAAAGATATACCAGTTATTATTAACATAGAAGAGGTTGTACACTTCATCCATCCCTCTTAACTTCTGAGCTGCTGTGTTACTAAACAGTAGCTTGGACTTAGGGGGACTGCCCCCAACACCATTGTGCTTCTTAGCCGCCCCTGTGGCTTCATCTACATCCATCTCTTCTTCTTCCTCTTCCTCCACATCTGAGAGATCACCTCTCTGAGCAAAGAGCAGATCTGGAATAAAATGATGCATGATTTGCTTGATTTTATATTTGTCTTCCTTCTGAATGCCTGTCTGCCTCTTCACGTGGTGGATAATCAGAGCAGCAGCATCTTCCAGAATCTGTTTGTCTTCATAGGCAAGTGAGAGGTGTGGGCCAACAGGTACACCAGCATTTTCTTCTGTAGCCTGCTCTTGCCTCTACCAGGAGAGAGAAAGAGAGACAAAGTATTATGTGACATCTACAAAAGCAACAAACAGACCCACGAGATTACGCCAGCAGTATGTTCTATTAACCATAATGGCCACTATTTTCCAATTGAAAACTTTCAGAAACAAAAAGATACTGTGCAAGATGTGGTTTGATACCAAAATGACTGGAGGTACCATGACTGGTACCTCCCAGACACTGAGATTTTTAAAAGACAATAGGAGAGAAAGGGAACCATCTTCTAGAAATTTACATTAGTACTTATGGAGGATACGATATGAGGTCTAAAATTTCCTTTAAAATACTTCTGGGAGTGAGGAAGGTGGCAGATATAACAGAACTGGCAAGACAGAGAGGAAATTAAATTTATGTCAGTTCATTTTACTGTTCTCTCCCTTTTCATGTATGCTTGATATTTTCATAATAAAGTTTAAAATTCAAGATCACGCCCTTCTAGAAATTCTCAATCATACTCTAATTGTTTCTATCCATCCCCCTAAGACTATGAGCTCAAAGAAAGAAGAATTAACTTCTTATTCATCTCTGTATCCTAGCTCCCAGTACTCTACATAATCCTGAAGGATGCTGAATAAACAAGGGTTAGAAAGAGTCTGGGGGCAATTCTCTGGTGGTCCAGTGGTTAAGACTCCAAGCTCTCTAAAGGCCTGGGTTCAGTCCCTGGTGGGGGAACTGAAATCTCACAAGCCACAAAGCATGGTCAACAGAGAGAAAGAAAGAGTGTGGGGACTGAAGATAGTATTTTAAGCTGTGGAAAGTTGAGACAGGCTACAAGAAGGAATATAAGGTACTGTTGGAAGGAAATATGGAGAGAAGTGGAAGAGGGTGGCAGTGGGCATGAACTATAACCAGGATGGAAAACTGGAAAACCAGTAAAACAGCTCAGTGAGCCTTAGATTTAAAATGGTAGAAGAATTGGGAATAGAAGTCTATCCTATGAAGCAACCATCAACAAACCTTGGAGGGTCTCAAGCTCATATAACAAAGGTAATTTGCAGGAGTCAAAGCTATGCTGAGCATACAGACTGGAGACTTCTCACAAATGTTGAGACCCCCGACTCACCTCATCATAAATACTCTCAATCTCATTGAGTAAGCTCTTGGACCTCAGGACCTTGGTGTCATTTTGTTTAAAGTTGATGCCTTGGTGGTCCAGAGATTTCAAATAGTATTTCTCATTTTGCTCTCTCCACACCTTGTTAAAGCCTCTCTGAGCTTCTCGCCATTCTTCCTCTTTCATCTTCAACCTAGTGGGGTGGAGGGTGGAAAAAGAAAGACACAAGACTTCAGAGGAGGGAATTTTAAGGCAAGGAGTCATATTACAATTGCAGACTGGAATCCTGACTCTGCCACATTAGCCATGTAAGACTGCCTCCTTATCCGTAAAAAGGGGATAACAGCACCTCATCCCACAGGATTTAGAAGTAAGAAATATGTCAGGTTTACTTTATTTCAAAGGTCAACAGGTACAGCAGATCTGTCAAATCTGTTGGCAACTCTGGGGTAAATTTATTCAAACTAGTCTTGAACTCTGATACACGAGAAAACTACTCATTTGGGACCTACTATGGGGAAGTAATTTATCCCAAAGCCAGAAATCTTGCAGAAAACTGTTATTTCTCAAACATTCCACAGAATACCCTAGAAAAGTAGATTCTCTTCCTTGGCCAGCTAAAACAAAGTGAAACAAGTTTCTTTGCTACAGGACTTCTGAGAATGGTTATTATGCTAATGTAAATATCCAAGAGCAGAGAACTTGCACAACAATGGATGCTCCTCTAGACAGAGCTTGGAAGTTCCAATGAAAACAACTGACAGATCCTCTGGAAGAGAGGAGACTAAAATCAAAACCAGCACTAGAACTGAAGGATATCCTCCCACCTCAAAGATAAAAGTTAAACGCTACTGGCAAGAAGGCAAATACTTTCTGCCAGCTCTTGAGAGGAAGACTGGGGAGGAACAAGAAAATCTGGGCACGTGTGAACTGTGCAGTGGATAACTTTTCACCAGGTGATACAGAGGGAGGACCAGATTTATAGGAGCGCCACGGACTTCGAGGAGCCTGGGGCTCAGCCCTGGCCTCCTCAATACCTACAGCCTTATTTAGGTGGGTTCAACGGCCCCTCTATACTTGGTTTGAAGGTTGGTTAGGAGAAAGACATTCTTGTATTTTTATGGGACACTAAGACTTTTTAAGTAACATATCAATTTCATAAAGACAAAGTGATTTTTCTTATTAAAAAATAAAAGATGTGAACATCGGTTAGTACTAAGTGGCAGGAAGGTGGGTAGCTGTTTTCTTCTTTGTTCTCTATTTTAAAATATCCCCCTAAACACACAGAGCATTCCAGTATATACTGGAAAGATTTGTTCTCTGCTGTTGGTGACAGAACCCCATCAAGAAGCTCCACTATCCCACACTATCTACCTGACTTCCTACAGCCGAGGTTGGGGAGAAATGGAGGTCTCATGGAAAAATTGAGCTGAAAAGGAGAATCTTATTTAATGGGACACTAAATCTGTTGAGAAGCGCACTAAAGCATGAAGGGCATATGCACTCAGGTACCTTTTAAGGACAATTGGGACAGCAATGGAAGGGTTCTTTCTCAGACCATCAATGATGTCAGCTGCTTTGTCAGCATATATCCTTTGGAGTGCTTTACGGTGGATGACTTCCGATGTGCCCCCGAGGGTGTTGTCCAAGCGAAATTTAGCTTGTTCTTCAGCAGACAAGCGGGAAAGTTTCTTCTGTATTGCTTCCAGAACCCGGATAGTTGCCAGATTGGTCTCTAAAACTACATCAAGCTATTAAAATAAAAAAAAGACAAAGTGTGCTCAGGACCTAAATCAGAACAGAATAGCTGTCAGGAGTAGAAGGTAGAAGTCAAACTCCCTGGATTTGAATCTGGGCTCTGCCATACCATGGCCATATAAAACTGTTAGCTTATCAGTAAGACATGAATACCACCACCTACTCTCACAAGGTTGTGTTCTGGATTTAACAATACAACCCACATAAAGGATTTAGCACAATACCAGGCACACAGCAAACATCCAAACCCTGAATATTCATTGAAAGGACTGATGATGAAGCTGAAGTTCTAAAATGTTGGCCACCTGATGCGAAGAGCTGACTCACTGGAAAAGACTCTGATGCTGGGAAACATTGAGAGCAGGAGGAGAAAGGGGGTGACAGAGAATGAGATGGTTAGATGGCATCACCAACTCAACGGACGTGAATTTGAGCAAATTCAGGGAGATGAGTGAAGGACAGGGAAGCCTGATGTGCCCCAGCCCACGGGGTCACAAAGAGTCGGAACGGAACGACAACAGCAAAGCAGTAGTTAATACTTCTGGCGCCACCAAGATGGTTTATTGAAGATGACTGGCCTGCCGCCAGAGGGACCTAGGAGGAGGTAACCTTACTGACTTTTCCCTGAACTTTTAATTACTGAGATCTGTTACAGACAATAACAACCACTACCACCAAATCCCAAAAAGATCATTCTAGATAGTAAATCAATCTCATGAGTAAAGTTTTTCAGAGTAACTTGAAATATTTAAATGTTTAATGTCTTGTTCCACATCTACTAATAATAAGAGCATTACTTAAGGGCTTCAATGCTGTATTTGTGGGTAACCATTTAAATTTTCACTGAATATTTCTGACACTTTATTTTCTGGCAAGGGCCAAGCCTAACCTGGTTAAAGACATGACTAGCAACCTTGAGTTAACTTTTTTTCCAAAGCTTAACACAAAATTTTCTAGATGAGAAACAGAAAATAAAGGAAATGAGCAGTCTCAAGAGTCTATGACTCTGTATAAGTGTTTCCTAATTTTCTAGTTTGAGGACTATGGTAGTCATTTTGTCAAAAATTTTAATGCCCCCTTTCCCCAGTTATGGATAAATGATGGCTTGGACTTCCTGGCTGCCTTGAGATTAGCTGCTGCTGCTTCTGCTAAGTCGCTTCAGTTGTGTCCAACTCTGTGCGACCCCATAGACGGCAGCCCTCCAGGCTCTGCCGTCCCTGGGATTCTCCAGGCAAGAACACTGGAGTGGGTCGCCATGTCCTTCTCCAATGCATGAAAGTGAAAAGTGAAAGTGAAGTCGCTCGGTTGTGTCCGACTCTTCGAGACCCCAGGGACTGCAGCCTACCAGGCTCTTCCATCCATGGGATTTTCCAGGCAAGAGTACTGGAGTGGGTTGTAGGGCCGTGTAACTAGTTCTGACCTATGAGCTGTTAACAGGTGAGCCAAAGTAACATCCATTACTTCTAGGCTAGAGCATTTAAGGGTGCAAGATCCATCTGAGCTTTTCTCCTATAGTCATGGGTACTGTTCATGATGGTGCCACTCTGACAGCCCAGGGCCCCAAGCAATTCTGATGAGTGGACTCTTCAGCTGAACATCAATGCACATGCAATATGATGAGGAAATAAATCTGTCTTTTTCAAGTCATTGGGATATTAACCAATCCTGATGTATAAAGGATTCAAATTAGTTTATCCCATCCAATCCTCAGCATGTACATGTGCATACATACACACATTTCTTTCATTTTCACTAATGCAATAACAAGCAGGAAATGAGGCTGATGCCTCTCCTGTGCAGGCATACTAGTTGAGGATAAGGCGTCAATCTCTGCTAACACATCACTGAAATTGACTAAACATAGGTAGAAGAAAAGGAAAAAAGAAAGAAATGCTTTCTTCAGCTTGATAAAACATTCCACAGAAGTTAATATCTGTCATGACTGAGTTTTCTGCAAATAGTCAAAGCTCCTCAAACACTGGGGCCCAGCGGACCAACCAACATGTGGTTCTTCATTCAAAACATGCCAGAAACAGGGGAAGCAAGTGTGAAGGGGGATAACTGGCAGAGAACTAAATCAGTATGGATTAAAGAAGGAGCAAAACATCTCCCATCCATAGGAAGAGCAGGGACAGTCAGTTTTATATAATATATACATTAAAAAGGAGGCATGTAATTTTCTTTCTCTAGACACATTTAACATTCCCTTTTTGTTGATATCAGTGAACCAGACATTTAAACACACTGGGAACTGAGTCTGTTTCCAGTACTCCCACTCCTGGTATCAGGGCTCTCGACCAGCTCATTTCTTCACTCCAACTCTTCCCTTCCCAACTACTTTAAAATGAAGTCCCTAACTCAACTTTCTTTCAAAAGGAGACAACTCAACACCAGAAATACGACAGAAGAGTTCCAGTTCTCACAGGAGCTAGTTTGCTAACCATGTTAGTAAGATACCTGCTAAAAATAATATACACTTTAAGATAAGTAATTTAAAACAGCTGCCAGAAAGTTCTCCACTAGGTCTTAAAATACTGATTTTAAATACTACGTACAACACAATAACCTTTAAAATGTCATTAAAAATTCAAAGGAGTATTATTCAGCCATCAACGGATAATTTCAGTTAAAAGGGCTAAAGTGGCCTTTTAGATAAGTCACATTTGTTATGAAAATATTACTAATATATCTGACAAAGTCACAAAACATGGTAAATACAACAAGCATTGACCACAGAAGAATATGAGCCTCTTGCTCTCTGGTCTGTTAAAAGCCAGTCCTCTCAGGTAAGTATTTAAGATATCCTCTCTTTCAGAATCTCTCATTTCCCCAAACTTCAAACGATAAAGGAGCTTGTACCTCAAAACGTTCATCTTCACAACGATAGATATGTTCTTCATACTGAGTTTTCTTGGAACTAACAAAGGTGGAGTCCTCAGACCAGGAGGGGAAGGAAACCCAGGTATCATTTAAAACCTTTGGGTAAAAGAAGAGAAATTGAAACAAAAGTGTAACAAAATTTTCTGGTGATTAAGCTTTCTCAATTAAAAAAGACAAAACTTCAGGGGAGGGAAGAAACAGTTAACATTACAAGTTTCAACCATAGCAAGTGAAACTGTGTAGCAAGTTTAAAAAGATAGAAAAAATTTCTCAATTTAAGTACAAAACATTTTCTTTTGAAAAAAGGCAGAAAAGGATTTTGATTTCTTCATTCATATAAATTCTCCATTCCACATACCACTTCCTTCTGGAGGAAGCTGAGGACTCAGGGTTGATACCTTCCCTGGAAGGCCTTACCTCTTTACAGAGAGGAGTCCGTCCCGTACACTTGGGCTGCTGGTAACTCTTTGGTAGGGCTCGATAGCTGGAGCCCAACCGTTTACAAGAGGCATAATCTATCTCCATGGCAATGCCCTCTGTGGCCCGTTCCTTTGGAAAGGTTTCCAGATGTACAGACTCCTTATAGCCCAGAAAGTTTTTAAACCAATTAAACAATTCTGGGAATTTCCTAAAGAATCAAACCAAAACACTGGTGAGCAATTAGAAGCATTATGCAGTAATGCTGAGGTGTGACTACCATTATTTGATGTAGAGTCAGAACTCTGCTATCATTGGACCAATTCCAGTGACAATTATTACTTTTTGCCTAAAAAGTACTGCTTTTGAATACCTGGCTTCTCCTTTTCTTACAGAGTGCTCTAAGATCAGTTAAGGTGGTGATGCAAGAACTTTACTGAAACAAGGCAATAATCAGCCATTCTTCTAATCAAGAATATTGTTTCAAAGTTCGGACAATTCTTTGGTTGTCAAAGTCAAGATTCTAGAACCCTGGAAGAGACTGGTCTATATAAAACATCCAACATTGGTCAGGGGATCAGGAGACCACTAGTCTTGGCCAATGTGCCCTCTGCCAATCTTTTAATCTCCAAAGTTGAGCTAGAAGACTTCACAGAGGACTCTCTTAGCACTAACATTTTATGAGTCAACTGACCCACCACAATCAAATTAATTTTGTCTATCATATACTCCCACAAACTAAGTTTTATTTCACTTCCATATCACGAACAAGGGCCAAGCTCCTGACTCCACTTACCCTAGGAATGGAGAGACTAACTGCACAAGCTCCGCCCGAGAGATCACCTCCTGGTTAAAGATAACAAGACAGCGCAGGAAATTTTCATAGGCCTCTGCACTCCGCAGAGCCTTTCGGACCTTATGGAGACAACCAAAAGAAAAATAATTAAGTGAGAAATCAAGAGATCCTGGATCGCTTTTAAAAGACTGGGGAAACTTGAACTGTTATTTGATGATATTAAGAATCAATTTTGGTGTTTTTAGATGTGTTAATGCTTATGTTTGAAAAAAGGAGTCATTTAAAAAGGAAACTTAGGGACTTCCTTGGTGGTCCAGTGGCTAAGACTCTGTGCTCCCAGTGAAGGAAGACCAGGCTCGATTCCTGATCAGGGAACTAGATCCCACATGCCACAACTAAGACCAGACGCAGCCAAATGAACAAGTATTAAAAAAAAGAAAACTTAGTACTTATGGGTAAAATAATGTATTATACGAGATTTGTCTCCAAATAACCTGGGGTAGGTGAGAGTACACATGGAACAAGCGCAGCAGCTTGGAGCTGAGGCCTGCCGAGGCTGGTGATGGGTGCACGTGGTGTCACCTTACCACTCTCTCTAATCTCACATGCTTAAAAATGCCTATAACAGAAGTTCTGAAAAAAGAGGTCCTGGAGTAAATAAGACGTTTACTTCTCACAAGCCTGATTCTCTGAACCGTAAGAGTACTGCCCAAGCTTTTGTTGCTTCGCCTAACGGATGTTTACAGAATCTTTTCAACACTCTTTTCAAACTCTGGTAATCCTGACTAATAACCTTTTAAAATAAGGTACTTTTGTCCTCCGACTTGATCTGTTTCCTTTCTCCATTTCTCCTTTCTTTACAGTGCTGAGATTTAATAACCCAAACACTAATCCTTTCCCTGAATTATCAAGCAAACTCCAGACTTTTTTAGTATGTCTAAGAAATAAGTACCTCGAAAACAACAAACACCATCACTATTTTTAAAATTAACTTGTTCAGTCCCCCTCCTTCACCCTTTCCTTGCCATCTGTTGGCTGTGACCTGGACTTATACATTTGCCTCAAAAGCACCAAGTGCCCAGGCAGCCCTCAGAAATGGTTCAGATCAGAGCCATGGACTCAGGAGGTACCAATCATTAAGATACTAAATGATTTGCCCTTTTTCAAAAACCCAGAGGTGCAGGACTTTACTGGTGGCTCAGTGGGAAAGAGTCTGCCTGCCAGTGCAGGAAACATGGTTCGATTCATAGTCTGGAAAGGTCCCACACGCCTCAGAGGAACTAAGCCTGTGGGCCACAACTAGTGAGTCCACGCACTCTGGGGCTAGTGCTCCAAATCAAGAGGAGCCACGGCAATGAGAAGCCCCTGCATCGCAACTAGAGAGTAGCCCCTGCTCATAATTAAAGAAAAGCCCTCGTGACAACAAAGACCCAGCACAACCAAAACTTAACCTGGGGAGCTTTGACAACATACAGTTAAATCAGAATTCCCATGACCCAATATTCAATACCACAAATAAGTTTCACAAGCAACCAGAAGGTTACAAGTCATTTTAAGTCCTCAACAATTGGTGCACTGACATGCTTCACTATATACACCTGGGTATCTACAATAGAAGCGCAATAGTTTTAGAGAGTACTATCATGCACTTCTTTTATAGCTTTTTTCCACAAGGCAAATGCTATATTTTGCTGCAAACTATTTCACAAAATTAAAGCAAACAGTGTTACCATTTCTTTAGTTGTTCTAACAGTTCTCAAAGATGGCAAGGACCTACAATTTGAAATCTATGTTAGAAAGTGCAAAGTCCTGACCAGCTCGATGCCTCTAAAACAAAATCTTCTTGGGGACAAGGTGATTTTCTTTGGGCATTAGTAGCTAATATTAGGGGTCTTCCAATTGGACGCATTGTTTTTCAAAGTGAGGCAGGGCTTCCCAGGCGGTGCTAGTGGTAAACAACCTGCCTGCCGATGCAGGAGACATAAGAGACCTGGGTTCAATCAAATCCAATTCATTTATTACTCACCTTATCAAAAAATAATGATTCCGTTCCTACACCATGCTTGCTGGCATCTGCCATAGAAGAATCTTTGAGGCTGAGCAGTTTGGGTTTCTTCTGTAAAAAAGGAAAAATATAAACATGTAAGATTCAAAGAGAGGGTTTCTCTGGGCTTCATGTTTTCTGTTTTTGCTTTCTTGGCTGTGCCTGGTAGTGGGATCTTTGTTCCTCAACCAGAGACTGAACCTGGGCTTCTGGCAGTGAGAGGGCCAAATCCTAGCCAATGAACTGCCAGGGAATCCCTGAGCTTTATTATCATCTCTGTTCTAAGGTTCCACCACTGACCACCACTGATTAATAATTTGCAACAAATGAGAGAATTCAAGTCACTAACTTGCTTTACATCTTAAAAGATTTCCACTTGTCTTCCCTATTTTTCAGATTGCCTGTCATTTCCCCCAGAGGTTCACAGGCCATTCTACTTGCCAATAACTCTTTCCATAAATGGTCACAGCATTACTGTGATGTTAGAATTAATATCCTTACTTTTTTCCATGGGCTAAAAGTAACTTTATTAGGAACCAAACGCTATTGCTTTATCTTCCTAGCTGTGGAGGCAGAAGAGGCTATAAAAATATCTGGACTACACAGTAATCAATCTTTAACCTTGACCTTTAAATAGTTCAAGTGAAAAAATCATGGGGAAAAAAAAAGTTTATTTTCCTAACAGAAGGAATAACTACCTTGTCAGTAATATCCACTCAGACCAATTTCAGATTGCTCTTTTAAAGCAAATGAATGGGTCATACATAACTCCAGGCAGAAAATTTACTATAAAGAAATCACCTCTCGGCTGCCTGTCCGGGAGAAGCAGCACATTTACCTTTGCCACTGGACTGCGTTCTCTTAGGAGCCACAGTCTCTGCCTTATACTGCAGGAAAAGGCAGACAAGGAATCCTAACCTCCCAATATAGGATTTCCACCTGCGGGTAATCAAGTGTGGGAGAAGACCAAGATTGGCGCCTATCTGCTGACCTGATTCTTGCTACTCGTATTACTAAAACTCCTTACTAAAGGGAAGAAACCCACACGATTACTATGTTCAGCTGGTTTCAAAGGGAGAAACCATTACAAACATTGAAAAATAGTTCAACAGTCCTTCAAAAGTGTCAAAACCTTACAGGTCACTCTTAGTGGTTATTTGCTTATTTACCAGTCACTTCTTACCATAAGATATTCCACTAGCTTTTGTTATTCTTTAAATTCTAAAGACATATCTACCTCTTCAACATCATATACAGCTTCAGAATTCACTGAAACAACACTCAGTACATACACAGAGCCCACTCCCTAGCACTGCTGCCCCACGTCAACAGGGAGAGAGTGGGCTCAGCTTTCTGCAGGCAGACCATCAGGGTTTACCCTAACAAGGAGCACCAAGATAAGTCACTAACAGGAGTTTAAGACCGCTCTCTGCTGCACCCTCAAGGTCCTTCCTTGGAGATTAAGATGAGGCAGATAAGATCTGGTAATCCAACACAGAACCTTGGGCAGGACAGGCCTCTAGACCAAGGAGATCCCACAAAGCACTTGGCACTTTACTCACAAGAGGACCTCAGAGACCACTGACTTATTTTGGAAACAATTATTAATTCAATCAGCTTCTTTCTTAGTACAAGGCAGGAAAAATGAAGTCTCAGAAACCCTTGGCAGGAAACAAAGAAACAGATGAGAGCTAACAGCAAAGAAGGGAGAAACTATAAAGAAAACCTGTAAGAACTCAAAGGTAATTGGAGCAATTTGTATTCTAACATTCCTTCACAAAGCCAGATAAAAAGCTTTGCACTGAATTTACATGACATACACCAACTAACTTCAAATATCCAGGATCCAAGCGTCAGCCTTGCGCACTATCTGCTACACCGTTCCTGAAAGTCACAACGAGCAGTTGCGCCCTCCTCACCTTCACTGGAGGGGTGGACCCCGTTCCAGAGTGCCTGCGAATCTGGCAGCCATTCTGGCTGGGCCTCTGCGGCTTGTTGTTCAGCTGAGGTTTCTTCACCGTGCCTCCGTGGTCATTTCTCACGGAATCGACCTTCTCAGCAGTTGTTTTGCTTAAAAGCTAATTAAGAACACATGAAAGAGATGAGTGCTCTTACAAAAGCAAGTTATCATTTCGAAAAAGTCTCCTTCTGATTCCAGCTTCCTAACTTATCACAACCATTCTCAAATGTGTAGTTCTTCTAAATAACTTACCACAGAGCTGTTGGCATCTGGTAGGAACTGTCCAAATTCTGACAACAGATCTTCCTGATTTTTAAAAAGACGAGCCACCTGGGCATACACCTCCTGCTCAGTCAACGCTGGAGTGTAGTTTCCTCCAGCTTCCTTGGCATTTCGCTGCTCTTTCTGATAGGAAATTGCAAATGGGAAGAGATCATATTAAAGGGACACTGTTTTGAATGACTTGCTTTTGCACACTTTCTGAGATGTCTGGCTTTGTATGTTATCTATTTGGACTGCAGTTAGGAGGAAAGTCTATGTTCTTAGCACCTGTTTTTGGCTTCAAGCTTTGAAGTTGAGAAAGGGGTGGAAGATGGTGGCTGACAATTCCTTTTGAAAACCAGGGCAGTATATGTGAATGCTCAGGGGACTACTACTGACTAATAAAACACAAAATATTAGAGACATTTTTCCTTCTATTGTACTTTAACTATATTATACAAATCATTCTTTAAACTTTCAGATAAATAGCACTGTTTCACAGAGCAGTGACTTTAAAAATCCTAACTGGCTGCTACAAGGCAATTAAATTCAGGTAAATCAAACTGGCTTTACAAACACACATCACAATGTCTAACTGGTTAACTAGCAGAAAGAATTAGTGGATATAACTGTGTCCACAATAACCAGTTCTTCTCAGACTAGTTGTTCCCAGAAGGCAACCTGGTTAAGACAGGCTGAAAGGGCAACTGTCTTACCTGATATGTGTGCAAAATCTCCAGGAACGCTTTGTAGATGTCTGGTTGGCCCTGGAACCTGTTCTTGATCTTATTAACATAGTTGATGGCATGGTTAAACTCCACAGGCTGATTGTTCTGCAAGGGCGGGGCTGTTCCCAACGAGATTGTCACTGGTGTATGAGGCTGGACAGGTGGAGAACGTGGGGACGCGTATGGTGGGAGTGGGGGAGTCTGCTGACTGGCTGGAGTATGTGCTTGTAGTTGGGAAGGCTAAAAAGAAAAAAGTCTTTATTCTCCTCAGGAATACAGATGGTTTAACACAGGAAAGAAAGTTCAAAGTAAAGAGAAACAAGGTGTCTGATTAACATATATACTTTATTCACTCTGGCTAGGCCATCTTAGCCCAGCTCAGATCACACTGAGCAGGGGTGGCAAGAGCAGAAGGTTCACACATTCTAATACAAAAATTCCAGCCTTACAATTTCTAAACACAATCTTAAAAGTGGGCAACGTCTCCAATTACAGGGAAGAATTTTCATACGCAATTTTTAAGCTTACTTGCTCAACAGGTGCGAACAGAATAGGAAAAAACCTTATTCTACATAGATCTTTAATGTCAAAAAACAATTCAATTGCTGCAGTTAACGCCACATAAAAAAGGTCTTCTAAACCAACTCTGCCCAACAGACTCTCTGAGGTGATGGAAATGTTCTTTATTTGCATTATTCTGCACAATAGCCACTAGCCATATGAAACCAGTGAGCACTTGAAATGTAGCTGGTGAAACTGAAAAACTAAATTTATTTTAATTAATTTAAATATAGTCATATGTGACTAATGGCTACTGTTATCAGTAGAGTTCTATACTAAAAACACCTCATCATCATCATCAAGATCTTCTGCTTAGCTTGATACGGTCTAATCTGGTAAAGAATAACTTTTGTAAAATGATGACCATGCAGAAAACAGTGTAATCTGATCATAAGCTGACCATTTCTGCCTATGTTATCAAAGTACTATTACACAAAGCTGTCATTTCTTGGGATGCTCACGGGTTCAAACAGCAGAAGTTGGGGGCAAGAGAGTCCATGTAGGTTGCTGATGTGTAGACTTAAATAGATATATAACTAAGTGGTGGGTAAATGTGAGCCACTTTATAGGAATGTGACTTGCATCTTCTCTGATAAATTTTAACTTGTGCCATCTATCTAAGCCTTATATACGAAGGGAAAATGTCAAAGGAGGCTGCTTTCTAGGGATGCATTTCACATGGTGCAGAGTTTTCCAAGTGCTCACCTTGCTGACTTTGGCAGGTGGGGGCTGAGGAGCTGGCTGGGCAGGTGCTGGGGCTGACTGGGCTGAAGGCTGGGAAGGATGCTGGGGTGGTGGCTGAGGCTGGGGCTGGATGCCATGGGTTGGGATCTGATGAACCTGGCCGGGAGTTGTCACATTAACCATGTCATTGGTTTGCACCTCAATCTTGTAGCCAGGGGGCAAGAAGGTATTGAAGCCCATGATCAGGTCAGGGTGGCCTTTGAACAGCTGGGACACACGACTAATCACTCCTGGAGTGTCGATGCTAATTTAAAAAAAAGAAACACAAATATTAAAGTGGCAAGCCTGACAAAGCACCCTGGCAAGACAAAATTCACATTCCACTAGGTTCTCTACACAGGAAAATAAAAAATCAACCTGAATATTACAAAATTAACCACACCCAAAGACCTCTGAAATTCAAAGCCATTTATACTCATAACCAAAGAGGCTTGGTCACAATTTTAAACAGAATAGACATTCAAGCATGCTAACAGTCCCATCAAGCAGATACTCAGGCAGTAAGTCTTCAACTCCAAATGCCATGCAAGATCCAACACCTGATACACCAGTATAAATCATCATGTATTTATATACATTGTTCAGATGAGTTACTGTTTTATAATAGTGAACCATGCCAGAATATTAGGGTATTTTAAGCTAATCCAAAAAGCAAGCAGCTTAATCATTACCAGTTTACTTCCCTGAGATTAAGTACTAAGAAAAATTTATCAATATGCAAAAAATAAAGGTGTTGGGCCTTCAATTTTTATACAATATATAAAACAAAAACATGACCCATGAAAAAAAAAGCACAACTCCCTCCAAAGAGCCTTATCGTTCAGTAGATGAGAATAAGCTATATGCTCCTTCCAGAACCAACAAAACAAGCAAAATTCTCAAGTACAACCACATGTATCTTTTACCTCTGAGATTTAAACTCCTTCATGATGTCAAGGAAGTCATTGTAGACCTGAGGCTGACTACCAAACTGCAGCTTCACTTGGTCAAGGTAGGATAGTGCATCCTCCACCTGAGGCAGGGACAAATCTCAAGGTTATTAAGAGAAAAGCCAGCCAAGAATTATTTCTAAAAGACTGATTTATACCTAAATAAAATCACCATATTAAATGAAATAGAAACTGATAGTAAACATACATTAAAAACACTAAAAATTAATATGGGTACCAGTAATATAACTCAAGCTTAAAATAAAAATTAACTCATAAAATCTGTAACCCTGCTTTGAATAGTTTTGCATAGAATTATTAGTGAAGGATAATCACATCCATATGTCATTCACTTATTCCTTCATTTACTCATTTCACAAATATTTACTAAGAAGCAACAACATGCTAGGCCAGGCCCAACGTGAGGTCCCAAGGAATTAATGACAAATAAGCCACGGTATGCCCTGCTGTACAGAAGTTCATTCCACATCCTGCTGGGAGTCATAACACAGTGGGAAAAGTGAGCAATCACCAAATGCCCAGAGAGCACATGGGAAGGGCACCCCTCCACACACAAGAAAATCAACCAACCAACCAATGGGGACACACTGGAGGGTTTCCTTAAGAAATGGTGTCTAAACTGAGTGTTGTGGATGAGCACAAGCTAGCAAAAATGAAGACCCATGAAGAAAGTCAGAGGAAGCAGCATGGGCAAAACTGCAGACGGGACACCATCTGGTATATGTGGAAATGTGAAAACAGTTTAGTTTGGCCAGAGGATCTGTGGTGAAAAGAAGAAATGGTGGTAGGAAGAGTGATAAGAGATAACACAGGAGACAATGCAAGATCTAGATCCTGAAAGGATCTTGTTAGAAAGCAATTCAGACTTTTATCATCTGCACTTTAGTGTATCAATTTGGCTATAGTGTTGAAAACAAGTTGGTGCAAGAAAAACAGATAATAAAGAGGAGGCAGGAAAACCAGTCATGCTATAAGGTTGACTCACGTGTGAACAGGAGCGGCATAAATTATAGTACTGACCAAACAGAGAGAACTGGGCAGATTCAAAAGCTTTTTAGGAGACAGAAGTGACAGGGCTTGGGGGCTGACTGACTATACATGGAAGATAAGGCAGATAGGGCCACTAAGTTATACACCATGTGGGCATTCACAAAGAGGAACAAGTTTGAAGGGCTACAAAGTTCCAAGTGTGATCTAGGACAACTTAAGTTTTAGTTACTCAGGAGGTATCTAAGGGAACTGTCCACTAGGTGTATCCTACATACTCTGGGATTATTTTTAATTCTACATAACATCAAGTTTAGGAAAGTTTCACAAGTAAACATCTGATTTGACAAGCATTACTCTGGTGACATATTGTGAAACAGAATCTTTATGATCAAATAAGATATTAAAGAGTAGTAGCTCAGGAGTTGCCCCAACTTCCACTATAGCCATGGTTAATGATAGCATTTGTGCTGCCAGAGCACAGTGTGTATACCTGGTCAATACCAACTCATTAGAGGTTGGCCTTTTGGTACTTTATAAATAACATGACAATTTTTGTTGAAATTCAATATTCAGAATTTTCCATATTGAAATGTTTCATTAGTGACCAAATTGATGGAACCTAAAATTCAGTAAGTTTACAGAAGGGAAAGACTTTAGAGGATAAATTTAAGAATAGTATTTACAGTCACAACAGAAGAGTTATCAAAAATAAACATACAAAAAATTAGAAACAAAAACAAGCCCTCTATGGTATAATATAATAAATACACACAGAGAAAAAATGCTGAAACCTGAAAAAGGAAAGTATATGTGATGTATGTGTGTTTGGAAGAAAAAGGTACAGGTTATAATGAACCACTGTTTAAAAATTAGTATAGTACAACTCTTTTATAAAAGCATGTATACAGTTCTAGAAATCATTACTTAGAAGAACACAACTTGGAACAAATCATTTGAAAGCTACAGGTTTAAGGAAGCATGTGGGGAGGGTCTTAGATTCTGCTGATGGATCTTCCTGGCTCACTTCAACAGGCATTTATTAGTAAAGTCCCCAACCTCCTGAAGTTCACAATCTTGTTGGGGAGACAAGCAAACAACTGTAAAGAGAACTTGCTAAATATGTGCCAAATATGTACGCTGCTGGCATTCAACAAATAACTAAATCACACCAAACATGTCTCAAATTATTCAAATCTTCCTTGTCATCAATCTGCCAAAGACAAAGAAGAAAGTATAGACAATGTTGATGTATGAAATAAGCTAAGAGTTCTCACTGAACACTTCCTTATTATAGAATATAAATGGTTTATTGAAGTTGGTTCAAATGCTTGTAAAACATTTTAGGACTGATCCAAAAATGGCAAGTGATGTGAGAATGTTAAATGAAATTACATGGAGGCGCAAGAAACCATTTTACCTCTCCTTGTTAGAAAAGAAATTCAACAAGTTATTATGTCCAGGAATCACATTCAGGAGCTGTAACTAAGAGAACAGAGCAAGAAAACCTAACTCGACCTGTGACTCACTCTATAACCCCAACTCTAAAGCCCTTTCTTGCTTCCTTGACAGCACCTATAAAACATACAAAGCACACTCTATATATACTTATAGCCAAGTGAGGAAGGAAAATAAAATAGGTGCTATGCTTTGACAGGGCTGACTAGAAAAAGGGTATAGAAATGAATATATATTTTTTGTTAGTTTAATAAGTAAGTTGTAGGTGCTTTTGCAACATTGAGGTATCAATTGCTGAATACAGTATTAATACGGAATTCAGTCACACCAAATCAACTTAAAAATTTTTTTCAGGACTCGGTGAAGTGCTAAGTCTGTAACAATAATACATTTTGGTATACAGCCACCACTCTACAAACAGAGAGTAAAAATGTTTTAAGGAAAACATTGATATAGCTTACAAATATTTTCCCAAAGACAGAGCCCAGAGTAAAGTTTCAGGCCCAAATAATTTCTACTCTCTTTAGGACTATGGTTATGCATAGTCAACTCCTAATGACTTAAGCTAATATACAGGGTAAATTTCACAAAATCCCTTTATATAGCTTAGCTTCGGTGTGCTTTTATTTATGTAACATTTAATTTCTTTAGGCCACTGTTAAAGTTCTTGAGAACCCAAACAATGAGGGCAGGAGTCAGGGAGAACTAGATTAAGTACCAAAAAGAGAGAGAGATGAAATATCTGCTACACATAGATGTGTCTTTTAAGGATACATTGTTCATTCCTACTCACAAGCTACTTGATATAATTACACTTGTATGACCAAATAAAGATCCAACATCTTATGTCTTTATAGGTCTTCAGTTTTATACTTCTGGCACTTGATTTCAAATTTTATATAAAAACTAGGGGACAAAAAAGAAATCTGGAAAACTTACTACCATAATCACACATTTGGAAAAGTAACACTCAACTAAACAGAGAGAGAAGGTTAGCTGGAAATCAAAGTTTCATTTCTCCACGGATGCCTCATGAATTTCAAAGTGTTGAAAACCTACAGCATACACCCAGTAGATCAGATGAAAACACTGACTTTTTATTCACAACGATAGCCTTTCCCAAACTTCATAAAGGTTTCCCCAAAGGAGCATGTGATTTACGAAGGATGGACTTGATGATGCTAGCCAATTCAGCTAGTCATAAAGAATAAGAAGATTAAACCATAATACTTGGGTCCATTTACCATATAGGACTGTAGTCAACCATGTGTATGTTAATAAAACCTTAATCCATGCTAAGAACTAAAGAGTTCAAAAGCAGGCATCCAAAAAATGGACTTTATTTCAAACAGCTCCTCAATCCTGGAACGTTTGAACACCACACATTCATCCCAAAAACATCTCTTAAATGTATTCTCTGGATCAGAAACAAGGTGCAAAGACAGGAAATCAAAGGAGGACTTCTTGTCATTCACCCCCCAGCCTACTGTAAACAGCTGTAACGCCACTAGGAACAAGCTGAAGCCAACGTTGCCTGCTAAGAGAGAAGTGGAAGGGGCAGACCACCACCTTGAGTCTCTGAAACTGCTGCTGCCCCTGCACTGGTGCAACTGGTGGAGCTGGGTGCGCGTGACTCTGGACCACCTGGCCTCCGTGGGGCTGCACAGCTGTGGGGTGATGATGGCTGCTATGCACCGCAGCGATGGTGGGCCCATGACTGCTGGAGCTCTGCGGCACTGCTGAAACCTAGAATGGACAAAACACTGATGAGAAGCTTCAAGGCTTGTGCATTCTTCCCCAAACGCCTCTAAAGAACACACACACTGAAAAGATTACCAGAAACCCAAATTTCCCACAAAAGGGAACTGGTGAAATAAATTATAGCCCACCCATCTTATAGCAGAATTCTACAGCTATTAAAAATTATATAGCTTGGTATATCTCAAACTACCTGTGGCGAAGGACCAGTTTTTCTTGTTTCTTAAGTTCTGATCCTTCATGGACTACTACTTTTATGAAATACAATAAAAATGAATTACTATATATAATGTGAGATAAAAATACATAAGCCCCTATTTTTTATTACAAGGTTCTACAGACATAAAATTACAATGTCCAATAGCTAAAGAAGTTTCTAAACACTCCATTTCTGTACTTATCTCATTACAGACTAGTATGAAAGCATTGACATCAACCATCTGTGGACCACAGTTTGAATAGCACTGATAGGCAAATATTTTAACACTTAAAAATGTTCACAATCCATAAACTGAATGTATTCATGTGTTGCATATGGATTTAAACTTTTAAATAACTTTTTAAAGCACATTACACAAAGCAGTATATATAATATACTAAGGATAAATTAAGAGTTTGGAATTAACATATACAGATACTATATATAAATCAGATAACCAACAAAGACCTACTGTATAGCACAGGGAACTATACTCAGGATCTGGTAATAAATTCTAATGGAAAAGAATCCTATACACACACACACATGCACTGTGCTGTACATCTCAAACTAACACAACACTGCAAACCAACTATACTAGAAAAAATTAACATTCAGAAAAAAACACAATAAAATTTTAAACCCTAGACAACAAATATATAGTAAAATGTGACCATTTTATTTTGTGATGGTAAGGTTAGAGAATATTTTTATTTTGTTTATTCTGTATATTCTCATTTGTTCTGGAGTGAAAGCTCCAAGTCTCTAGCCACTGGACTAGGACTCAGGGAATTCCCCTTATTTACGACTTTTAAAATAAAAAATTTTTAAATTTTCCAACCTGTTCGTAGTCTAACATGAAACATATTTCTTATCTATTCTCTCTTCTCCTCTTAAAAGTTTAGGGTTAAAATAGAAGTAAAGGCCCCTTTCCTTCTATTTCTATTGCAAGAAGTTATATAAAATTTCCAAAGCTCTAAACATTTTCCTATTTCAGAACTTTAATCACTATAGAAAACAACTAAGGACAATACACCTGATATGCCACATCTTCAAGGTAAGGAGACTAAATAACATGACACTTTAAAATGATGTAAACTAAGCTAAGTACTACAACTTAAGAATGTTTTTTTCCCCAAGTCCCCACAGATTTACAAAGATTACCCTGGGCAGAGCAGAAGGTGGGAAACAGAGCAACTATTTACAAATCCACAGAAACAATAAACATTAGGAATTAAAAGGAAACTATTTAGATGATTCGAAAAGCTCCAATACTTTTAAGAGTTATATGTTTCTGAGCTTTTAAAATTACAACATGCATATACTGAACAGGTTTTTCTAAGACTTAACTAGTATCCACAAATATTTGTGATGGCTGGTTTTATAAGAGCACATTATAGTTTCTAGTATAGGAATAAATGTGATTATCCCAGGTGTAGGAGAAAGTCGTGAACTAGTTCAGACAAAAGTAAATACCCAAGGAAAACACACCACCTCTCTTTCCTCCAAGTCCTAATCTAACGACGTGATCTGTAGCAGTCCTCTGACTGCCCCACCTGGCCCCATAGGAAGGCACTATATTGCTGCAAGGTGGGCTCCAGTGGAGGAGTGACACCTAAGGAATTACCATTTCCTACTTCATCCAGGTTTCCCTCTTCCTTGACTGTTTTCTTATAATAAATTCCTAGATATGGAATTGCTAGGTAAAAAAATCACAACTTTGATGCAAACTATCAAATTGCTCTCAAGGAAGATTAAACCAATTTATACTACCAGTACCAGCCAAACCTTTTTATTTTTTCATTTCTACTTTATTTTTTCTGGCTGCACCACATGGGTTGCAGGGGCTCAGTTCCTCGACCAGGGACTGAACCCATGCCACAGCAGTGAAAACCCAGAATCCTAACCACCAGGCTACCAGGGAACTCCTGTGTCAGCCCAACTTGTACCTCTCTAGACCAATTACGTAAGTTACGGTTCTGAGTGACCTGGAATGGAATATTACATATGCAATGATTTTTTTAAAAATTACTTGGGATGTGCACTGGTGGTCCAGTGGCTAAGACTCCAAGCTCCCAATGCGGGGGACCCGAGCTCAATCTCTGGTCAGAGAACTGGATCCAACATGCCACAACTAAGAGTTCACATGCCACAGCTCAAGATCCCGCATGCTGCAACTAAGACCTGGAGCAGATGAGTAAATAAATATATACACATATTTTTAATTACTTGGGTCTATACATATATTCAAGTGGAAAGTTGTCTACTACGTATTAAGTGAAAAGAAATAACAGAACAGTATACACTGTATGGCCTAAATTATGTAAAGAGGGAAGTGCAGCTAAATAATTAGAAAAGTAAATAAACATGCCTGCATATGCAGGGAAAACTCTGAATCCCGAGAAACGCACCCAGTGGGGTTAAGTCTGAGGGTCTGAGGGCTCAGAGGAAGAAGTCACATTATATCTTTTTCTTTTAAATGGTGACATTTACTTTCATAATTAAAAAGGGCAAAACACAAACTTATGTTTTCACAAAAAAGAGTGAACAGACAAGAGATGAGTGATCAGTGTTGATCAGGATATGCAATGACAGGAATACACAGTGCTGGAGTAAACAGAAATAAACTGGGACAGCTCTGAAAAACAATTTGACGTTACCTGCTAAAGGTGAAAATGTATGCACCCTATGGCCCAGCAAACCCTCTCCTAGACACTCAAACTTCCTACTGTGTCCTCAGACCTGCAGTTCAGTTCAGCTGCTCAGTCGTGTCCTACTCTTTGCGACCCCATGAACCGCAGCACGCCAGTCCTCCCTATCCATCACCAACTGCCAGAATCTACTCAAACCCATGTCCATCAAGTCGGTGATGCCATCCAACTATCTCATCCTCTGTCGTCTCCTTCTCTTCCTGCCCTCAATCTTTCCCAGCATCAGGGTATTTTCAAATGAGTCAGCTCTTCGCCATCAGGTGGCCAAAGTATTGCAGTTTCAGCTTCAATATCAGTCCTTCCAATGAATACCCAGGACTGATCTCCTTTAGGATGGATTGGTTGGATCTCCTTGAAGTCCAAGGGACTCTCAAGAGTCTTTTCCAACAGCACAGTTAAAAAGCATCAATTCTTTGGCACTCAGCTTTCTTTATAGTCCAACTTTCACATCCATACATGACCTTGACTAGACGGACCTTTGTTGACAAAGTAATGTCTCTGCTTTTTAATACGCTGTCTAGGTTGGTCATAACTTTCCTTCCAAGGAGCAAGCGTCCTTTAATTTCATGGCCGCCAATCATCATCTGCAGTGATTTTGGAGCCCAGAAAAATAAAGTCTGACACTGTTTCCACTGTTTCCCCATCTATTTCCCATGAAGTGATGGGACCAGATGCCATGATCTTCGTTTTCTGAATGTTGAGTTTTAAGCCAACATTTTCACTCTCTTCTTTCACTTTCAGCAAGAGGCTCTTTAGTTCTTCTTTGCTTTCTGCCATAAGGGTGGTGTCATATGCATACCTGAGGTTATTAATATTTCTCCCAGCAATCTTGATTCCAGCTTGTGCTTCATCCAGGCCAGCGTTTCTCATGATGTATTCTGCATATAGGTTAAATAAGCAGACCTGCAGAATGGTCTGCAAAAATAAGCAGCTTGCACCAGAATGCAAACCACCTCCTTCACTAATAAACACGCTGTTTAATTCCACTGCCTTTTTTTTATTTCCACAGCAAGACCTTCTTAATAAAATATGTAGTGCACCAAGTCTGCAAGCTCATCTCACCGGGACTGCCACTGTGAGCACCACTGGACTAGGAAAACCTGCGGACACTCACTGAAGCCCCTGTCTAATGGGAAAAGTCTGGAAACCGCTTGATACTCTATCAACAGAAGAATGGATAAATTAACTGAATATATTCATGTAATTCATAACCGAGTGAAAATTCTACTTAATTGGTCACACACATGAAAATGGATAAGTCTTAGGAACCACAATGAATGGGTTAAAAAAAAATGAATCAAAGAAGAAAATATACATTTTTACTTTAGATACAAGTTCAAAAATACCCAAACTAAACAACTTTATTGTAGCAAAAGGGACCACTGGAAAGACAGGATGAACTTCAAAGGTTACAACAACAACACTCTTTTAAAAATATGTGTGTGGTAAATACGCAAGCGTATGTTGTTTACATTATTTTTTATACCTTCCATATAGCAAATAAACAGATTTTTAATACCTGAGTGTTTAACAAAAACTCTGTAACTGGATGCATCACCAGTGTTCCTCCTTCACCCCAGTCCTTTGCTGGGCTCCAGCTTACCTGATAACTGGGTGTCACAGAGTACTGAATCCCTGTGGCTGACTGCATGGTCTCAGACACCGCTTCATACACGGGAGGAGCAGGGGCAAGCACCCGGTGCTGGTGAGGAAAAGCCTCTGCGCTACCAGGAATCCGACGCTGCTGGGCCGCATACACCGATGACTCCTGGTCATCCAAACGTCGCTTCATTCTGCGCTCATGCTCAGGGATGCACTACAAAACCTGCAGAAACCAAAAGCAACCACATGCAAACCAATTCGCACTCCAATATAACGTGTACGACCAGTTACCCAGAAGTTCAACTCCTGGAGACAGTGACTATTTCCTGCATCTAGAGATGATCACTCTAGGTGTAGTTTAAGTGCATGGGGGACCACACACTCCCAACAGTGGACAGATTATCATAGCTGAGAGACAAAAATGTAAATAATAACCCAGTTTGAAATAGCTTGATACTGCAGAGTTGAAAAATAGCCTCCAATTTAGAAACACACAAAAACATCTTTCTTTATTCTCTGGTTTTCTCAAGTACCATCATCCCTAATATTAATTATATTATTCACTGGCTATAAAAACATTCAAGTGTTTCTTCCTAACTCCTCTCAAAAGCTAGCATTATAATTGTGGTCTAATTTTTAAAGTATGAAATGTTTCAACAATGAAATGGTATCACAGAAAGAATACTAGGCCAGTAGTAAAAGGACAATGGTTGTAAACTTGCCAATTTAAGAAACTATGTACATCCCAATAAGCTCCTCCTTCCATGTAAATTTATTTCTTCAAAAATAAAGTAAGGTTGAAACTAACCATTAGTAAGGTTTCTCCTTATATTCTCAAGTCCTAAAGTGATTCCAGAACCCCCCGGTTTAATAATCCCCCCCTGTACAGGAATACTTCCTTTCCCACAGCACACAAAGTCTAGTAACACTCTGGCCAGGAATCCAGATGGGTCTTTTCGGAGCTTTTCCAACATTGGTATCATTAATACAAGCATATCAATAAGAAAGAGAGCTCCAGTCAGCCAAGGACAAAATGGGGCCAAGCCCTACCACTTTTCTGGTCACAAAACATAGCTTAAGAAAGACATCGCTGCTGTGGTGAGAAGATTAAAAATACAGTAATAGACTTCACAAGCCACTCCCTTTCCATCTAAAGCAAGATTCTTTTTTAAAATTGGTGGGGGGAGTGGGTTACCTACTTTCTAAACATACCCAAATCTCTTTTCCTCATTTCCTGGGAGCGTGCATGCCCCGAGGGGAAGCAGGCTGCTTCACCTCTTCTCCAGCCTTGCCATCATCTTTAGCATGCCTGTAACTCGGGTGCTCGGCCCTGAAAGAGTGTCTTGGGTTGTTCTCACACTCTCACAAACCTAAGTTAGACTCTGACACAGGAGCACAACTGTTTCATCTGCAAGCCAGCCATTTTAATATTATCTTTCTGTAAATCTCAAGCCATAATTAATCTTTCTGCTGATTATACTGTATTTTTTGCTGTGAGGGATATGAGAGCTTAGTCCCCTTACCAGGGATTGAACCCAAGCCCCCTGCATAGGAAGCGTGGAGTCTTAACCACTGAATCGCTAGGAAGTTCCTATTCACTATAAATTTAGATCAAAGGACTGTCTCCCAAATTTATATGATAATATGTTGAATTCAGTTAACTGGAGTTGAAAACATACTGCTGATGACTGCCGAGGGGAAATAATTTAAAATGTCTTAACTGATTATGTCTTCCTAGGCTTTTCTAGTATGAAGTGGCATATTTAGCACAGTATTTCAAAATTTTTCAGACATATTAAGAAAAGTTAGAAATATAGATTTACACATGCTATTTGATACTTAAGAACTACCAGTCAATTGACTATGAACACTCAATCTCAACCTATTTGGGAGTAAGTCTAATAAATGGACAGAGTGAAAAGTCTTAAAGACTTTTTGGCTGTTACTTCTATGTAAACCCATGATCTAGATCACAGTTTGATCTTGGGTTCTACTGGCTGGAACCTAGATGCTTAAACACACCTGAGATTAATCCCTGGAACCAAAAGCCAGTTAATACCTCATAAATGGAAAACCAAATTTAGATCAGAAGATCACGGCACAGGCTATGGAACAAAGACTAGAGTACCTGTCAAGACCTGGATTCTAGTCTGAACTGACTTGAAGCTATGGAACTTTGATCCTGTTTTCTTATTTGCAAAAGGATGTGATTAGACTACTCTGTGCGTGCACACTAGTCGTGTCCAACTCTTTGTCATCCCATGGACTGCTGCCCGCCTAGCTCCCTTCTGTCCATAGAATTCTCCAGGCAAGAATACTGGAGGGGGTTGCAATTTCCTTCTTCAGAGGCCCTTTCTGACTCAGAAATGGAACCTGAGTCACCTGCATTGGCAGGCAGCTTCTTTACCACTGCCCCACCTGGGAAGCTATTCCCAAATGCTGGTTTACGGACAAGTCTATGGGAAGATGACAAAGAAGGGGAGGAGGCTGCAGTGAATTTTCCAAAGGTTAAGTATTAGAGAACTATGCTTTATTCTGAGATCATGTCCTATCTTTTAGCTATTAAAATATCATTTCCTTTATAAAGTGACTGTGATTCTATAAAGTAGTTAACTTAATTTGCCTCTAGAGTTTGCCTTCCAGACCATCTCTATGATACTGAAGAGGCTGCCCAAGGTCTGTACTTTCTGTGAACTGCCCTCTACTTCTTTAACAATTACCACTCTTAATTCTATTCCCTAAATGATTCTCAAGTCAATTGCTTCTCCCCTAGTCATCTAGGCAACCCCTCATTTGGGACCTTATCATCCTTTGTTACCAACACCTTCCAGCCTCTCTCCCATCCAGTCTACACTGCTTTTAAAATGGTTGGCTTCAACTGCAAATCCAATCCAGTTGTAAATCCATCAATCCAGGATTTCCCTGGTGGTCCAGTAGTTAGGACTCGCCCACGCTCACTGCTGAGGGACCTAGGTTCAATCCCTGGTTGGGGAACTAAAATCTCACAGGTCACACAGTGCAGCAAAAAAAAAAAAACAACAAACCCAAATTCCTTAAGTCAGCCTTCAGAATTCTTTCTCACTGATTGTGGGGACAATTTAACTCACCAATTATATCCGTTCAATCCCACCCTATCATCCAGGTTGTCAAAATGTCTTTCCACTCCCCTAAAGAAGCCTGAAATCTGTAAGCTTCTTCAAGATAGAGTCCTTTCCAACTTTGTCTGCATTTCTCACCTTCCAGACACTCATCACAGATGCTCAAATACTGCATATGCACAAGGGAAAGATAATAATTAACATAACAGCAGCATATATTGAGTGTCAAGCACTATTCTATACAATTTACTAGTAATAATTTAATCCATTCAATAACCCTGTAAGCAAGGTGCTACTATTCTCTATTTTATAAATAAGGAAACTGAAACACAAAGATTAAGTAAATTGCCCAATGTTGCACAGCTATGAATCCACGAAACCTGCCTCCAGAGCCTGGATTCTTAACCATCTCACTATCCTACCTCACACAGAAGAGAAGACAAACAGGAAGATGAGTTCCTTTACTAATTTAACACACACACACACGTTGAGCAACTTCTGCTTTCTTTAACTTCTCACACGCTTGCCTCATTCATTCTTTCTTCAGCCTTACCCAACAGCAGGAATACTCTGGCAGCACTCATTCATTCATTTAGCAAATGTTTAGATATGAAGGTGGCAGATGATTTCAACCCATGCCCTAGAAAAGTCTGAAAGCTAGTTGGAGGGACTTTCCCAATGGTCCAATGGTTAATTAAGACTCCATGCTGCCAATGTGGGTAGGTGGTGGGGGTGGGTTCAACCCCTGGTCACGGAATTAAGATCCCAGCTGCCGTGAGATGTGACAGAAAGATTAAAAACAAAACGCTAGCTGGAAAGACCATATACAGCCTCACTAGTAATATAAAGTAAAATGATTACCCAAAGGAACTAGCAAAGATTAAAGAGAATGATGATATTCAGTGTAGGTGAGAGTATAGGGAGACACTGCTGGTGGTAACTGGTAAAGACTATTTGGTTGGCAACTTTCAGGCTTTTATTAAATTTTTAAATCAAACTGAAAATGTGCATACCCTTTAACCACCTAACAATTCCACTTCTAGGTCTCTATCCTATACATCTGCCAAGTATATTTACTGCAGCAAAGTATGAAAATTTTAAATGCCTATCAATAGCTAAGTAAACTGGATCCATCCAGATTTAGAAAACTATGTAGTAATTAGAAGGATTAGGGTTCATCTACAGGGAAAGGCAGAAGAGTGAAAAAAATGAGCTACAGAATATACACAGTGCGCTCTCAACACAGACACAATGTACTCTTTTAAGATTTCTGCATTTCATTGTGTATAAATTCTAGAAACAAGTATTGAACTCTAGATAAGGAGATGCATGCTCAAGCACTTAGATAAAAGTGTAGAGAATTCCCTGGAGGTCCAGGGATTAGGACTCTGCACTTTCATTGCAGAAGGCCCCCCAAAAGAGTGTACCAATGTCTGAAATGTACTTAGAATACCACCAAGAAATTAGTTTGGATTAATGGATGATGGAATGGAAAGATGGATATATAATAAAACAAGTACTGTAAAAACAGAAATAGTAAAATCCAGGTAGTGTGTTTATGTGAGTGTCAACTATAAAATTATATCAAATCGTGGGAGGAAAAGCTAATAATACAAACTAGTTCACAAGTGATACAAACAAGCACTATCAACTGGGAAGGGAGTAGAAATGTGTACACTGAGAAAGATCCTATATGGACAAGGCAATACTTAGTTATATTTTGAAAATTAGGGATAAATTATGGTATGGGAGTATACAGGATGGATTAAAATGTTATAGTAACTTGGACTTATACGCAGTAAATAGCTATATAAAATTTTTGTCAATTTATCCATCCTACAAATAGTCCCTGAGTGCCAAGCCCTGTGCCTGGGGGGGAGCCAGCACTGAAAAGGATGTTCCCAGCTCCACAATAGCCAAGTCCTGCGTATCTGATCGCTACCAGCTCCTCACAACACTCCTGTCGACTGAGCACACTCAAAAGCCTTCTATCTGGAGGGACACTGATAATCAGAGAAATTAAGCGACTTATTCCAGGTCACAAAGCTGGTTAAAGGAATAAAAGGGTAGATACTCTTTCTCCTTGGAATATATGATATATCTGGAGTAGAAATACTGGACAGACTAGAGGATCCTCCTTATAGAGAGGAGGATACTATAATTCGAAACCATAAAGTATTTGAATGCCAGATGATGGAGCCTCCAAGAGTTAGAAAACTACTTTCAAGCCCCTATTCAGTTGACATGATTTTCATCTGCGACTATGGTCTCCAACTGTTTCAGATTTGGAGGTTACCCTGTTACCAAAACTCTAATCTAAGACGGCAGAATTAAAAAAGAAAAAAAAAAGCACTCTGAGGGATAGAAACTAGTAAAGAAAGCCTAATGTGAACAAATAATAGCACAGAACACTAAAAAGTCATCAGATCATTTGTGATGATAAAAAGTGGGAATAGCTCCAAATCATCAGGCAAAGTAATCATAATTCCCAAATACAGTAAGCAGAGCAGGATAATTCTGACATTGCAGGGTAGTCTTCTGGAGCAGGACAGAACAACCGAGGAGCGAATGGGACACATTTCAGACAGAAGAGCAGGGTAAAAGCTGACCCATTTAGAACAAAAAAAATAAAAACCAATTTTCTAGTTTTACAAACTAAATATCTTTAACCACAACAAAGTGTTGGCCTCCGAGAAATCCAGAAATTTCTCCATAATTACTAAAATCCAAATGGAAAAATCCAACTTTAAACAATATTTTAATTTAGATTAAATTTCACACATTGGCTTAAATGGAAACAACAGAATTTTTTCAGTCAAGTTCAAAGTAATAGTGTGCATGGAACATACCACCTTATTATGGAGGATTTTAACACACACCTTTCTTTTTGAAATGCATTTAATTTATGGCTGACCCTTTAGTGCCTCTTGCTTTTGTGGTATTATCTTGAATTAGGTACACTTTAAAGATCTTTTATTTATAGAGAAAAAGAAAAATCTAAAGTTACTCTCTCTTACTATATCACGTGAAATCACATAAAATGTGTCCTGGTCAGTTTTATTTCAATGAATACTCTTGAAAAAATGGAAAGCTTCTCTTCAAAAGTAAAGAAATTTTTGCCAAAGCACAAGTGTCTATAATTACTTAACCCAGTAAAACTCCTGTCACAGTCTACTTCAAAATCTGTCCAAAAATCCACTTCTGGATTTAAATCTGTTAGAAAGTGAAAAAAATGTTTCCAGAATGAAAAAGTCAATCCATTTAGATTTCCCACATTACTTAGAATAATTGCTCAACAAAATTAACAACCCATTTTCCTCAAAATACCGCAAGATATGATACCTAAGCCTCCCCTGAAAAGTAGTTTCACATTTTTCTGAAGAGACAGTCCCCCAATCTGTGGAGATTTTGCCCCCCTTCAGGGTGCATTTGGCAATGTTAGAAGACACTTTTTGTTGTCACAATTCCAGAAGAGGGGTGCTACTGGCATCTCATGAATGGAGACCAGGGATGTTACCACACCCACTGCAGTGTACAGGACAGTTCCCCACGACAGAGAATGATTCAGTCCAAAATATTAACAGAGCCAAGGCTGGGAAACCTGGATTAACATAATGACTATCTCATTTGATATATACCTTTTGTGAGCTCTGGTAAAGTTATGTCATACGACAGTGTGACAACAAGTTTTAAAAAGGAGATTCAGGACAATCATCTTGTATGTGCAGATGGTAACACTGCTTTCTTTACAACATGTGATTCACCTTTAACCCCAGTATGCCAGAAAAACTTATTAAACATTTGAGCTAAAAACACCTTTATTAGAAATTTTAGTGAGAATTTAAGCTGCAAATACAAATTTTTAGTCCACATCTCCCTGATTTTGAAGATATATATAACCAAAATAAGCAATATCCTTTAAAATGCAACTGACTAGTCATCAGCTGTCATGCACAGACTTATCTCAAGTAAAGTTCTAGCTTATTATTACTTTGGGGTTTTTATTGGTTTTTGCCCTCACATCATCAAACACAACTTTGGGAATCTGTCCATTTATAAACTGTGTCAAGTAAGTTTTGGTAGAAGAATACCACTGTACATCCTTTTAGCAAATTGGAATGGTTTACACTCTTGTTGAAAATACTGCATTCCTAAGTCCTTCTAGTTGAATGATTCCTGGATGAGGACATCATATTCCAGCCTGCACCCTACCCTCAGAAATATATTGTCCACTCATAAATTCTTCAGTTTGAGAAAATCCATCTAGAATATTATCATCGAAAGCCTCAAAGTCATCAGCTTGGCTTATGCGATCAATTCTACCACCGCCATCATAGCCAAGAGTGTGGCCATCTGTTGCATCGCTATTGTTTACTCACTGAGTCATGTTTAACTCTTTTGTGACCCCATGGACTATGGCCCACCAGGCTCCTCTGTCCACGGAACTTTCCAGGCAAGAATACTGGAACTGCCATTTCCTTTTCCAGGGGATTTTCCCGACCCAGGGATTGAACCCACATCTCCTGCATTGCCAGGCGGATTCTTTACCACCAAGCCACCAGGGATGCCCATTATTTTCATCTATTAGTTCCTCTGATAACTGTGAAACGTCTTCCTCTGTTAGTTTTCCTCTTTGCCATTACTGGAGGAAAATAAAAGATTACAGGTTATGAAATATATTGAATAAAAGCTTATAAAAAACTATAAAAATAGTAGCAAAAGAACTGTCATCTACTCTTCACTCAGATAACTCAATTGGTAACATCTTACATAATGTTTCAGATGGCATCCCTCAACTTCTTTTATACTTTTTGAAAGGTGCTATAATGCTTTGGGCAAAACAGTAAGAAAACTGCAGTAATGATGACTTAAAATTTTACTACTGCATCATTCTTCTAGGGTTTCCTAGGTGGTATAGTGGTAAAGAATCCACCTGCAATGCAGGAGAAGAAAAAATACAGATTTGATTCTGGATCAGGGACGATCCCCTGAAGTAGGAAGTGGCAACCCACTCCAGTATTCTTGCCTGGGAAATCCCATGGACAGAGGAGCCTGGTGGGCTACAGTCCATGGGGTCGCAAAAAGTCGGACACAACTGAGTAGGCACGCATGCACACAACACGTCCTTCTAGGCGATTCATCATTCTTCCACTTATTATTTTAGGTGTTTCTTTTTTCAGCATAGTTGGGAATAATTGATCAGTAATAATAAAGTAATTCCTAAGATGATGAAAGACCAAAATGGTTCAAGATATAGGATAACTAAGATCATCAAGATCCTACAACGTAGGTCAGATGTATAAACGGTAAAAGCTAGAACCAGTTTATTCCATTAAAAAGAAAATAAGTAAATTTCCATTCTTTTGAAGACCTCTAATAAAGAATAAAGTCATGAAATATAAATCTTTACAGGTAGTTAATACTGCTCAAAAAAGAAACTCAAAAACTAAAATTCGGTCTAACTGACACTGTTGTTATAGACAAAAAATGGACAAGAAACTATTTAGTTCAATTCAAAAGATACTAACAACTGTATCAATATTCACTTTCTGATTTGATCACTGTATTGTAGTTTTATGTAAGATGCATTTGGGAGATCTGGGTGAAGGTTATATGGCAATTCTTTGTATAATTTTCGCAAGTCTTTTAAGCCTAAAATTATTTCAAAATGAAAAGTTTAAAAAACTAAATATTAACAGTAGAGGAATTTTTAAAAAGGAAATCATTGTATATCCCTCTTCTCAAGGACATTAACGTTTACTTCGTGTGACAAGGTTTCTATAAATTAACTGGCAAGTATAAAACAACAGATTAAGTATAACAGAAGTTATTTAGCTGCAGCTTTAAAGAAAGTATTATAAAGAACAGAACTCAAGGTGGTTCTGTGGATGATAGATGTGCCACTCACCTCATATTCCTTCTATTCTATTCGCTATATTTCTGCCCCCACACAGACATGGGCACACAAACCTTTAAACATCTTTGTATCCTCCACTGTGCTTAGGATAGTGTTTTGCTGTGATGGAAATCAAATCATTCATTCACACATGTATGCATCCTCTAATATTTAGTAAGCACATACTATATGTCGGGCATTGTTCTAGGATCCAGGGATACAGATGTAAATAAATAAAACAAGCTTGTCCTTCCTCAGGAAGTTTACATGTTTAAAAATATATATTTATTTATTTACTTGCCTGCATCAGGTCTTACAGCAGGTGGGATTGTTAGTTGTGGCATGCAAACTCTCCACTGTGGTACGTGCGATATAGTTACCTGACAAGGGATCAAACCCAGAGCCCCTGCACTGGACAACCAGGGAAGTAAGTCCTAGAAGTTTACATTTTACTGGAAGAAATAAACAAGATAATAAACAGTGTTCAAAATATTAGACAGTGACACATGCTAAGAAGAAAAAGCAGAGGAGAATTTTTGAAATTTTAGGTAATAATGACCAAAGAATATCTCACTAATAAGGTAACTTATGAAATGAAATAAATGAAGTAAGAGGCTGGCCATGTGGGGATCAGTAGAAGCAGCATCACAGGCAGAGGGGACAGCAAGTGCAGACTCTGACGTACGTATGTGCTTGGCATTTTCCAAGAAAAGGGAAAAAGCCATCTAGTTGGAGCAGAATGGAGGAAAGATAGACTAGTAGGAAATGAAGTCAGAAAGGTAATGGAGTTGGGGGTAATAGGTAGAGTGCATGTTTGTTCTCAGAGGTCGTAATAAAGACTCAGACTGAAATGGGAAGCCATTGGAGGGTTTTAAGCAGAGAATCACTTGGGTTCCTATGTTAAGAACAGATTGAAGAGTGGCAGTAACAAAAGAGAACAGTTAAGGTGCTACTGAAATAATCCAAGCTAGAAATAGAGATGTTAGTGACATTCACTGCTGTAGCTGGGGGTAGGGAGTGGAATTAAGTGGTCAAATTCTGGATAGTTTTTTGAATATAGAGCAAATAGTGTTTATCTGCTATGAATAAGAAAAGTCAAAGATGCCTATTAGCTATCCAAGAGGAAGTATGAAGTGGGCAACTGGATTTGTTCCTCTACTGTAGAGAGGAGAGGTTTCCAGTGACAGAAATTTGAGTTATCAGTATTGCTTAGATTTTGGAAAGGCATATGGTGCATGGTGTAGCTCTCCATAATCAAGCACATTCACATTTCTGCACCAAGTGGGACAGCTTAGATCAGGTTGTGCCTCTGAATTCCTTATTACCAAATTCCAAACTTACCAAAATTTGGAAGTTGTGCCTCTGAATTCCAAACTTACCAAAACAAACAAACAAAAATATACTGTATTTCAGAGCTGCAGATAAGGGATTGTGTCTCTGTATATCCTTCAACAGCCTGCAAGTCAACAAGCCTCACCCCAGAGGATATCAACAGGACGGCGGAAACATTCACCACCACGATGCTGGCAAATACAACCAACATGCAGGCACTCACAAAGAGTGGGTGAGGAAAACAAAAGCAAAAGAAGGGAGGAGCAAAAAGGAGATGGATCAGTTAGAAATTCCTACCAATAAAAGCCTAACTAATTTTGAAGCCAACTGCCAACTAAACAGAGGTATCCTCTAGTTGTTTAGTCGCTAAGCCATGTCTGACTCTTTGCAATCCAATGGACCACAGCACGCTAGGCTTTCCTGTCTTCCACTATCTCCCAGAGTCTGCTCCAACTCATGTCCATTAAGTCAGTGATTCCATCCAACCATCTCATCCTCTGTCACCCTCTTCTTCTCTTGCCCTATATCTTTCCCAGCATCAGGGTTTTTTCCAATGACTCGGCAATTCACATCAGGTGGCCAAAGTATTGGAGCTTCAGTTCTTTCAATGAATATTCAGGGTTGATTTCCTTTAGGATTGACTGGTTTGATCTCCTTGCAGACCAAGGGACTCTCAGCCTTCTCTAGCACCACAATTTGAAAGCATCAATCCTTTGGTGCTCAGCCTTCTTTATGGTCCAGCTCTCACATCTGTAAAAATGACTACTGGAAAAACCACAGCTTTGATTAGATAGACCTTTGTCAGCAAAGTGATGTCACTGCTTTTTAATACACTGTCTAGGTCTGTCAGAGCTTTTCTTCCAAGGAGCAAGTGTCTTTTAATTTCATGGCTGTAGTCACCATCTATAGTGATTTTGGAGCCCAAGAAAATAAATCTGCCACTGTTTCCAAATTTTTTCCCCCATCTATTTGCCATGAAGTGATGGGACTGGATGCCACGATCTTAATTTTTTGAATGTTGAGTTTTATGCCAACTTTTTCACTCTCCTCTTTCACCCTCATCGAGAGGCTCTTTAGTTTCTCTTTGCTTCCTGCTATAAGGGTGGTGTCTTCTGCATATCTGAGGTTATTGATATTTCTCCTGGCAGTCTTGATTCCAGATTGTGCTTCATCCAGCCTTCTATCTTGCGTGATGTACTCATGCAAGTCCCATATAAGTTAAATAAGCAGAGTGATAATACACAACCTTGATGTACTCCTTTGAAAATTTTGAACCAGTTCATTGTTCCATTTCTGGTTCTAACCGTTGCTTCTTGACCTGAATACAAGTTTCTCAGGAGGAAGGTAAGATGGTCTGGTATTCCCATCTCTTCAAGAATCTTCCACAGTTTGTTGTGATCCAGTCAAAGGCTTTAGCATGGTCAATGAAGCAGCAGATGTTTGTTTGGAATTTCCTAGCTTTCTCTATGATCCAACGGATGTTGGCAATTTGATCTCCAGTTTCTCTGTCTCTTCTAAACCCAGCCTGTACACCTGGAACTTCTTGGTTCATGTACAGTTGAAGTCTAACTTGAAGTATTTTAAGCATTACCTTGCTAGCATGTGAAATGTGCGCGACTGTGTGGTAGTGCGAACATTCTTTGGGACTGGAATGAAAGCTGACTGACCTCTTCCAGTCCTGTGGCCACTGCTGAGTTTTCCAAATTTATTGACATATTGAGTGCAGCACTTTCAGTTCAGTTCAGTCGTTCAGTTGTGTCCAAATCTTTGTGACTCCACCGACTGCAGTATGCCAGGATTCCCTGTCTACCACCAACTCCCAAAGCTTACTCAAACTCATGTCCATCGAGTCAGTGATGTCATATAGCCATCTCACTTTAACAGCATCGTTTTTAGGATTTGAAATAGCTCAGCTGGAACTCCATCACCTCCACTAGCTTTGTTCATAGTAATGCTTCCTAAGGCCACTTGACTTCACACTCCAGGATGTCCTCTAGTTATCAAACTATAAAATGTCATCAGAGTTCAGTTTGTAAACTACTTATCTATGACCTATTGTATGCCAGGACTGTCCTAGACACTGAGGATATGGAGAAAATAAAGTCCCAATCTATATGAACTGTGAGCTGCAGGTGCAGCTCTCCCTGAGGAAAATCAGTATCAGGTTGCTGTCCTGCAAATATACAAGGACAAAAAAAAAAATCTGCTTTTAGTTATATGTGACAACAAATCCCACTGGGCATGTCTTTTGGGACTTTGGGGGAGAAGGACTTAGCTTTTGAAGAAACAGACCTCAAAAGAAAATTACATAACTGAAGAGAAGTCAAAGGTTTTTAATGAGTTGTTAAAAGACAATTGGACAGATAATTGTATAAAGATAATTAAAATTCAAATTTAAAAAGATGTCTGCCAGAAAAACAAAACTCCTTGAAATATTCAGAACTCAGACTACCAAAGTATGCTGCTGGATGCACCTCATTATTTGACCTTAATCTCAACAAAAAACAAAAACCAGGAATTAATTAAACTGTAACAAGAAAAATATTAAAATCCTAAGATATTACTTTGACTACTCACTCATTAAAGTCACAGAAACAGGAAGGTAGGTGCAGGAAAAGAAGTATTACGAAATAACGTTGACCATATTAATAAAGTATTCTGAGCTTAACAGAGTAACAAGAAGTTACCCCAAGTTCATAATTTCTTCCCTGTGCTTCTTAACTACCTTTCTAAGCAGGGGAAGCAATCACATCTGAAGAGAAAAGGATTCACAAACTCTGGAAGACAGACAATCCACTTGCCATTTTCAATACAATGCCACCCTTTCTAACACTCCAAAGCATTCTCTGGGGTATTTTGAGAGATGTCTAACAACTCCCTTAAACTGGCTCTGATTTCAGACTCCTCCCTCCTGTTTCTTATTCAGTGTCCCTTCTTCCTCTTCCCACCAAAAGCTGGGCTCTCCACTGAATTCCTTACAGCTCTCTGTACTTTACTCTTACACATTCAACCTATACTGGCGTGTAGTAAAAATCACATTATATGTATATTTACCTTTCCTTCTAAGAATGTAAACTTTTCAGGGACAAAGACTCTCCCTGTGTCAATCCAGAGCTATTTAAGAAGATGCTCAATAACCTTAAAAAAAACTGTGAATCATTGTGTTGTACACCTGAAATTTATATAATACTGTACATCAACTATACCTCAACCTAAAAAAGGTGGTCAACAATGCATGTTGAGTCATTTTACCTTTAGAATCTGAAACTCAATCTTACCCCTCAAGCGTGCCTTCAAAAGCACATTGCTGCTTCTTCCAAAAACTAAACATAAAATTATCATATGTCAGCAATTCCACTTCCGGGTATATACCTAGAATACGAAGTAGGTACTTGAAGAGATATTTATCCATCCATGTTCACAGCAGCATAGACCAGAAGTGGAATAGCCACTATTCCACTTAGACAAGAAGTGGAAACAACCAAAAATCTATCATATGGATAGATGAAATGTGGATGGAGGCGATGATTGCGCAACAATGTATACGCACTTAATGTCACTGAATCACACATTTAAAAATAGATAAAATTGTAAATTTTATATGTTTTACTACAACTAGAAAAAGACAAACACCACACTGCTCCTTCTCTATTTACTATCCTTAGACCAGAGGCAGCTGGAGTATAGCATTAAGAGCCTGGACTCTATAACCAGAATGCCTGGGTTCAGATTCTGGATTAGCCATATACCATATGTCTAACTTCTCTGTCCCACTGTTTTCGCATCTTTAAAACAGATTTCATAGTACCTACTACACAGTGCTGTAGTGAGCACTAAACATTAATAAATGTATAATACTTAAGTCAGTGCCTGGGGCATAGTAAAGGGCTCAGTAAGTGTTAAGTTCTCATTATTACTCAAGAAGAGAGACAAAGTGTAGTTGAAAAAGCATTTAACATCATCTTTATAAGACTCTACAGAAAATAAAGCTTAACAAATTCTTGATTGATAAGAGTTATCCAGAAGAGTAAGAAAGCCTTTAAAAGCACTGCACTAGATTACTGAATGCCATGGATACAATCTTTTAATTCTAACTAAAATTCACAGCCATTAACATCTACCTGGCAAAGATCTTCAGCATCTTGTCTGTTTGCACTGAAGATGCAAACAGGATTATGTTTTGCCAGGAATCTTATCAAATTACTACATAACCCCTTCCTGAAAAAAAATTTTTTTTTCTTTTTACTCTTTAGGTGAAACCTTAATTACAAAATGCAAATCTATCTAGGGTCTTTGACAAAACTATATGATACTGATATTTGATATTAACTTTCTTAATACAGCATTATTTAGGCTCTTACTTGAAATCTTAAAGTCTACGTGGGACTTCTGACCCTGGCTCACCAAAAGACCACACAGTCTTCAAGGGCATGAATTAGGTCTTCTATGTTTCCCAGCACACAGCATTACAAATAGTGGGAATTATGTGCTGACCAAACTGTCCTCAATGGAAACTCTCCCTATTCCCACCAACTTTATCAGTTTATAGAAACAGGGAAAATACCCAGGTTTCCTGTCTCCAGACCAGTTCTACTACAGTCACCACTAAGCAAATTAAAGTTACTGTTGCCACTGCGACTTCTTTAGCTAAGAAGGTAGGACTTAATCTCTTCACATGAGTACAGCACAGGACACCAAGCTCTCAGTCCCAAATGAGCAAAGCACAAATCCAGAACTGAACTTCAGTTCAGCTAATTAGCCAGAGGGCTTGATAAGATATTAAGGAATAAATAAACATATTTGTCCCATGTTTATTTTCTCATGAAAAATATCAAAAACACAAGTAATTTCTCTTAAGAAAAGAGAATGTCTCTGGCACTCAGGGCCGGTGCACTGGGATGACCCTGAGAGATGGAATGGGGAGGGACGTGGGAGGGGGATTCACACACGTACACCCATGGCTGGTTCATGTCAATGTATGACAAAACCCACTACAATACTGTAATTAGCCTCCAATTAAAATAAATTAAAAAAAAAAGAGTGTCTCAACTCTGAGCAAAATCCTCAATTAAAGTGGTTCATTAACCTTGAAATGCCCTAAGGCAATTTCCAAATACAGACTGCAGGGCAACAGTACATAAATCACATACATAAGGCTCAATACACTAGCCTCAAATTCACCCTTCTCTAATAAAATAGGGTAAGAACATTATGCTTTATAAATAGAAATTGAAAGTGGTCTAGATGTTCTAACAGAATTACATAAAACCAGACTTTTCAAGAACACCTAAAGTACCTAAAGGGCAACTTACTTATTTGTGAAATTAAGTAGCAGACCACCTGTACAATTAGGGCATTCAAAAAATGCAGGAGCTGAAGAAACTGGAATATTTTATTCAAAGTCTCGGGTTTTTTTAATCACCGTTTTTGATAAAAAATCACTTAGTAAAATGCAAATCCAACACTTCCTTTTATAAATCTCAGTCTTGGGAAGAGAAGCTTTCTCAGCCTTTCCTTGGCTAACTGGATTTGAAGTTCTAAGGCAAAGAAACAGTGGCCAAGTCTAACTACCTACCCACCATCCCATTGGCTTAGAGGAAGCCCCGCCCCGTTCAGCCTCGGTAACCCAACATCAAGGGAACTCCAGGAAAGGTTGTCCCCGGCCACATTTCTAGTCTCTGATGACTCTCCGCCCCTCCCCCCAACCAGCACCGCTGCGGAAGCACGGTTTCAGCACGAGCAGCCCTCGACCGCAGACTGCAACGAAAGAACCTTGAGCACCTTGCCCCAAGAATTACAACCAAGAGGGCCGTGAAGTAGACCACGCTCCCACTCTCCAGGCTGCACAGTACCATCCATGCTGCACCGAGTAAAGCAGAGACAACAGTTCTGGCACCTGACTCTCGGGCCCGAGGCAAAAGGCTTGGCCGAGCCACAAGAGAAAGTCCTGACACCTCCACAGTTCGCAGT
>SJYQ01094716.1:0-14142 GCA_006410935.1 Redunca redunca
GGGGCGGGGGTGGGGGTGGGGAAGAAAAAGAGAAAGTCTGCAGAAGTGGAAAATGAACAGTGTGGGAAGACAGACCTTCTGTAGCTTGCCTTCTTTGTAGGCCTTCTGATCTTTGATGATATCAGGAAGATATTTGGCACAGTACAAGGCAACTTCCTCCCCTAAAAGAAACGTAAAGTCACCCAGAGCACAGCTTTGCACACACAGAAAGTGATACAATATCAACGTACCAGTGAATCCCAAAGCTTAAGGAGATGAATATCTTAGCACATCTGAAACCTATCTGAATGACAATGTTTTGGGATGTTCTGACCAAGAAAATGGATTTCACCATCATCTCTCTCAGGGCTATGTTAATACTGCCCATGTGTTTTCTCACCTGTATACTTAGTTTTCAGTGAAAAAGAGACAAATGTTAATATAGGGAAAGGCTTCTTGTATTAAAACAAGGCCTGGTGAGATTAAGAACAAATCAAATATCCTACTGAGAAAAAGGAATGGCAAAATAGAGCAAAACAGCACTAGGCAATAAATGGTATCTGAGGACCAGAACTCTGGGGAAAAAAAGAACAAAGGACCTGGAATTGGGGTTCCCAGAATGTTACCAATATGATCTGCTAAAGTTACCTCCATGTCCATCATAGACAGAAAACATGGCTGTCTCACTGTCCAGCTCAGGAATACAGTTGTGAGCATCCTACGAAAAAGAGCATAATTAGCATTTCTTAAGGTCAAAGGATATTCTTCCTTGTGCATCTCAGGTCAGAAGGATCGCCTTCACATCTTAATCTCACTAAACCCTTCCCTGGCTGACATACATGGCCTAGAAATAAGAAAGGAAGATGGGATGATAAGAACAGCACAAGGGTGGGAGAAAGGAAGCGGGGAGGAAGGAGGGAACGGAGGGAGACAGCAAAAGGAAAGGAAGATGGGAGGGAAGGAGGGAAGAGATGAATCAGGCCACTACCTCTGCAATCTAGCAGCCTCAGCCTAGGAGATCTCAGTCCAGATGGCAGAATGTTTGGCTGTTGGAACTCTAGACCTGACCCTTTTGGATTTGTGGCAACTATGGGAAGAACCAGAATAAAGGATCTTTAAAGTCACTTCCAGACCCATTCTATGAATCAGTGAACTTCAAGGAAGAAAATGTTAGGGAGGATAGCAAAAAGTGACAAAGCAACCCAAAAGTCCTACCTACATGCAAATTTCTAGGAGAATCCTAAGACAGCCTGAGTGGAAGTATCCCTACCCTATCCCCCACCCCCAGAAAAGCACCATCAACACAGATTACCCCACCAGGCTAGTTGGAGGATACAGTTACAAAAGAAAATCTTTCCAATAAATAGTTATTAAACTACACTGTATGCAGTACTTGTTAACTGGAATTTACAATTAAATCAGCCACTTCCCAGGTGGCTCAGTGGTAAAGAATCCGCCTGCTGATGGAGGAGACGTGGGTTAGATCCCTGCGTCGGGAAGATCCTGTGGAGAAGGAAATGGCAACCCACTCCAGTATTCTTGCCTAGATAATCCCATGGACAGAGGAGCATGGAGGGCTATAGTCCATGGGGTCACAAAGAGTTGTCCCACCTCCCACCCCCAGCTGGAACTGAGACACCATTTAATTCTGAAGGCACAGCACATCTGAAAAGAAATTTGCAACAGTCTTATAGATATATTCTCTACAGACAAAAAGGATGTAACTATTTATTCTGATTAATTAGTAAAGTTAATAGTTCTCCTTTGTCTTTCAGGTATTTAGTATTTACATTTTAAAAATTATATTGATAGAGGAAATCTGAGTGTATCAGTTCTAAAATAAGACTATGCTGTCCCTAAAATAAGACTATGCTGTCATCATACAAGTCTGCTAGAAAATTAAACTTAGGATTTTAAGACAGGCAAATGAAGAGGAGGGACCCTTTTATTTCCCCCCGTCTCCAGGAGAAAGGGCCCCAAAAGCTAATGGGCATCCTCAGAAGGCCTTTGATGACCTGTGTGGTCATCAACACAACTGCCTCTTAGCCTCATCCCTGAGATCTAGAGAACCCCACACCGAAGTCATTTTCCTCCTTTCCCCCACTTTACCAATGACTCTACCACCAGCCATGCTCACCTACCATCCCTCTAAGCCAGGGTTTATCATACTGCCCCTCCTCTCCTTTCACCAACATCTTTCTTGCCTTTGATGATCGTCTCTACAGTGGTTCTCACACTTTAATGTGCCTCAGAATTCATTCATTCGTTTGTTCGTTCATTCATTCATTCAAATATTCGAGTATATCCATTATGTGCCAAGATGTGCTGTGTCTGATTAGTTTCAGCAAAATAGTATGTCACATTAATGTTGATTTTAGTTCTGTTGATTTTGCAGTTTGGTTTGTTGGCATGGAATTTATGTCCAGGTCTATGTTTGTACACATTGAAGTAACAGTAAATTCAAATCATGTCAGTGAATACTAGAGACCCACAAATACTGCTTTCCTTAAAAAAAAAAAATCCATGGATGATCTCCAAGATATTTTGTTAAATAAAGCAAGCAAAGCATGTAATAACATATTTATTTAGTAAGCCGCTTTTTGTGTAAGAGGGAGTACAGGAATAGACATCTGTCTTCTCATACTTTAATACTACAAGGACACACAGAAAACTAATAATAAAAAACTGCATGAAGGTGCAAATAGATGAATGGGAGCAAGAGGGAACCATGGGAATGTTTAGCTTTTCAAAAGTAAATTAAATGTCTTTTAATTGCACCTTTTTGGTAGAGGAGTTTAGCACTTTTCCTGTCCACTACTTCCCAGTGGACAAGAGAATCAACTAGTCTTCTCTGTCCTGCAACACCACTCTAAATCACAGCTGTATTGTCTCTTTTGAACCCACACCTCTATTTAAAAAATCTCTGACTTCTCATCGCTCCTCACAAGATCATGTGATTTTGAAGCAGATCTAGCCATCAGTGAACACTGGAAAAATAATTACCCTCTACAGTAATCAAATGGACATTAAAAAAAAAAGGAATTATCTTTTTGTGCAAATTTAAAATGATGAAAAAGATTAACAGTATCCAGTAGTAATAAGAGTGAAGATAAAAATACATTCTCATACTCTGATCAACAGGAATATAAATTAGCAGTTTTCCTGGAAGGCAATTTGGTAGTATGTATTAAAATGTGCATGTCTTTTGATCTAGAAATTTGACTTCTAGATTTATCTTATGGGAGTACTAACAGAAGGATAAAAAGATACAAAGAATGCTCATTATAGCATTACTTACAATAAAAAAATTATAACCATCTAAGTTTCCATGAATAGATCACAAACAGTACATCTCTCCAATGGAATATATGCAGTTGTTAGAAATGATGAATATGTGTTCAGTTAGAAATGATTTCACAACATATTAAGTGATAAAAAACAAAACATAAATTATCCGTATGTAAGAAATCTGTAAGATCGCATACCAAATAGTGGAAGGTGAGATCTGGGTAATTATTATTTCTATAATATGGAATGAGCATATCTGCATTATTCATATTCTCACAGGACAATCATGAGGATGATGTAAAATGAGTAGAAATTCTTTGGAAACTGGGATGTAGTACGTAAGTATATACATGTATTCTGCTCTGAATGTCATACCCAGTTCACATTTGTCTTCTCTATCCTTTTATGCCCACAATAAAGATTCACTTCCTGCCTTGAGGTTTGTTCTCCTCCACTTTTTGGTAAGGCTTTGGATCTATGTCACTTGGAACTGTTCTACCTTCTCTAAGCACTTCAACTCCCCTCTTATATCTTCAACCATAGCCTCCCTACCTTTACCCTTGTCTTTCTGTCCCTTTCTGAGTCAGAGCTAAGCATTTCAACACTGTCTCTTAGCAATCTAGAAAAACTCATCTATCCTTGTATAACCCGACCAACTGCTTTCTTTACCCTTGAATCTAAGCCACTAAGTATTGCTAGTCATAAAAATGTCATGAAATCATGTTGACTGCAGTGACTACTTCCATTTAGAATTTTTTTCTCTATTCTGCACTGACTCTTAAATATATGAACCACAGTTAGTCACAAACCTTTTCCACACTACTCAATTCTCAAGGGTATTTTCTGTTCATTCTTAGCAGAAAAAAAGGCTTCCCTGGTGGCTCAGCGGTAAAGAATCTACCTGCCAATGCAGGAGACACAGGTTTGATCTCTGGGTGGGGAAGGTCCCCTGGAGAAGGAAATGGCAACCCACTCCAGTATTCTTGCTCAGGAAATCCCACGGAGAAAGGAGCTTGGTGGGTGGGATACAGTCCATGGGGTTGCAAAGAATCAGACGGAACTTATCGACAAAACAACTACTTAGCAGATAAGCTAATCTCTTACTTTACTTAGATTGAGGTCTTATTTCAAGATATACCTCAACTTCCCTAGGAAGATTTCTAATTTTCTCCATAGCAGTGTCTAACCTCTCCTTCACGTCTTCCTCAGAAGCAGTATTTCTTCTCTTTCTAGATTAATATTTCCTCTCAAACACAAACCCTTCTCCCTCAAGATCATACGTCACAGATAGGCAATAACCGTAACAGCAACCCAAACAGCCATTTTGCAGGCTTCATTCTCCCCAACCACTGTATGAAATTAAATAGGGCAAACCATGTCAGCTTTCTGAAAAGTTCTCTTGGGTTCTGTGAAGAACTGTAATTCTATACCTCCAATTGTCTGTTTCCACAGGATGTCCCTTCTCCACCTCAAACTTAACATATGTAAACAGGAACAACAACAACAACATCACAGCTTCTCCTACATGTCTTATTCCTGTGGATAGAATCTTAACTCTCCTAGGCAACACCTAGTTATCAGTCCTCCCTGATTCCATCTATCAACATCTATCACTGAGTTCTGCTAACTTCCCCCTCATAACTATGATCCTGGATTACTTTACTCAATATTTTAACTCCTCTCCTGTCTCTACTCTCTATCTCCTGTAATCCAGCCCACATACATCCAGTTGCCAGATTAATCTCCCTAATATGACGTTTTACTGTCAGGCCCTTCAGTGAACCCTACTGCATTAGATTAATTCCATACAACTTACTGGCAATTAAAAGCACTCAATAATCATTTCTATCCATCTCCATAACCTATAGTCTCTTTAACTCATACCATTCCCCAAAAAACTACTCTTGGTACTCTTGATACGAGAACACTCTACCCTGCCATAGTAAGCATGCCTACCTCAATCTTTCCTCCTATCTCTTCTAATATTTGTCCTCTCTCACTTTTCTCCTCCCCATTTGTTACCATTTATACTGCTTCCTAAAGGTCCAGTAAGTCTCACCACCTCCAAGAGATCACACCAATATTCTCTGATCATTCCCCTTCCGAACTCTCTTAATATTGACTGTCTATACCAGTTATTTGGCATTCAGCATATATTATCTTGTATTGTTATCCAAATTCCATAGGAGAAAAGTGTCGTAGGTCCAAAACAGCATGAAAACAGGCTTTTACAAATATCTTAGGAATAACTCCTCCTTCGTTTACTATTCTAAACCTAGAGATGTGTCCTAACACATTAACCGAGATGATCTGAAAGAAATGATGTAGATAAACAGGTCACCTGAATCAGGACTCTCAGGTCTTGCCTTATTAGATCATGTATCACATAGCCCCTCTGACCATCTATACAAACAATGGATCTGTTATTAATAAACTCCTGCTTACCTTTCCTGTGGACTTCCTTACTGGCTCAGATAGTAAAGAATCCACCTGCATGTTGGGAGAGCTGGGTTCGATCCCTGGATTGGAAAGATCCCCTGGAGAAGGGAATGGATACCCATTCCAGCAGAACTGCCTGGAAAATTCCATGGACAGAGGAGCCTGGCGGCTACGATCCACACGGTTGCACAGAGTCGTACACAACTGAGCAATTTTCACTTTTACTTTATTATTCCTAAGGTTACAAATACATCCATGAACGCTCCTTTGTTACTGGATCAACCATTTAGATTTCTGATACTTAAATTTAAATCTTTGCAACTCAAGGAAAAAATTTTCAAATTGGTTGGAAACAGAACTACATTTTTTATTTTTAAAAGTCATATATTACTGTCTGATTGTAAAAATCATATGCACATATTACCACTATGTTACACAGACTGAATGTTTTATGTCCCCCCAACATTCATATATTGAAACTTCATTGCCAATGTGATGGTATTTAGAGGTGCTGACTTTGAGAGGCAATTAAGTCATGAGGAAGGAGCTCTCTTGAATGAGATTAGTACTCTTATAGTGAGAGACACCAGCGGAGTCCTTTGCCTGGTGAGGACACAGCTAAGCCACTGTGAACTAGCACCAAGCAGGCCTTCTCCAGACAACCTGATCTTAATCTTCCCATTAGGGTCTCAAAGAGGTATTGACACACCTATGTTCATAGCAGCTTTGTTCACAATAGCCCAAAAGTAGAAAACTCACGTGTTCACCAACAGATGAATGAATTTTAAAAATGTGGTATATATATGGGCCAAGGAATATCATGCAGCTTTAAAAAGGAAATTCTGACACATGCTACAACATGGATGAACCTTGAGGACATGGTGCTAAGTGAAATAAGCCAGCCAGTACTTTGGTATCTAGAGCAGTCAAATTCATAGACAGAAAGTAGAACAGTAGTGGTTGCTAGGGGCTGGGTATGGGGTGGGAGGGGGATGGGGAGTAGTTTAGTAGGTATAGTTTCAGTTTTGCAAGATGAAAAGAGTCCTGGAGATTGGCTGCACAACAAAGTGAATTTACTTAACACTACTGATCTGTATGTTCTAAATGGTTAAGATGGCAAATTTCATGTTATGTGTATTTTACCAGACAAACACACTTCCTACCAAAAGCCCATGCTCAGATGGCATCACAGTGAGCTCTACCAAATATTTAAAAAATTAGTATGAATTCTTCACAAACTCTTCCAAAATAAAGAAGAGGAGATAACACTTCCCAACTCATTCTATGAGGCCAATATTATTCTGATACCAAAACCAGACAGACATCACAAGAAAACTATAGGTTTAATATCATTAAGATAGTTCAGTCGTATCCAACTTTTTGCAACCCAATGCACTGTGCTTCCCTGTCCATCACCAACTCCCAGAGCTTGCTCAAACTCATGTCCATTGAGTTGGTGATGCCATCCAACTATTTCGTCCTCTGTCATCCCCTTCTCCTCCTGCCTTCAATCTTTCCCAGCATGAGGGTCTTTACTCATGAGTCAGTTCTTTGCATCCGGAAGCCAAAGTATTGGAGCTTCAGCTTCAGCATCAGCCCTTCCAATGAATATTCTGGACTGACTTCCTTTAAGATTGACTGGTTGGATCTCCTTGCAGTCCAAGGGACTCTCAAGAGTCTTCTTCAACACCACAGTTCAAAAGCATCAATTCTTCGGCGCTCAACCTTCTTTATGCTCCAACTCTCACACCCATACATGACTAACGGAAAAATCATAGCTTTGACTATACAGACTTTTGCCAATAAAGTAATGTCTCTGCTTTTTAATATGCTGTCTGGGTTTGTCATAGTTTTTCTTCCAAAGAGCAAGCATTTTTTAATTTCATGGCTGCAATCACCATCTGCAGTGATTTTGGAGCCCAAGAAAATAAAGTCTGTCTCTGTTTCCACTGTTTCCCCATCTATTTGCCATGAAGTGACGGGACCAGATGTCATGATCTTAAGTTTTTTGAATGTTGAGTTTTAAGCCAGCCTTTTCACTCTCTTTCACTTTCATCAAGAGGCTCTTTAGATGGCAATACTCATTAACTGATCTACAAATTCAGAATAAGCCCTATCAAAATCCCTGGTGCCTTTTGCAGTGAAACTGACAAACTGATCCTAAAGTTCATACAGATATACGAGGGACTCAAAAAGAAGAAATGAAAAAAAATATCTATAGTAACCAAGACAGTGTGGTACACAGATCAATGGAATGGAATGACTAGTCCAGAAATAAACCCTTATATTTATGGTCAACTGTGCCTCTTGAGAAACCTATATGCAGGTCAGGAGGCAACAGTTAGAACTGGACATGGAACAACAGACTGGTTCCAACAGGAAAAGGACTACATCAAGGCTGTATATTGTCACCCTGCTTATTTAACTTCTATGCAGAGTACATCATGAGAAACGCTGGGCTGGAAGAAGCACAAGCTGGAATCAAGATTGCCGGGAGAAATATCAATAACCTCAGGTATACAGATGACACCATCCTTATGGTAGAAAGTGAAGAGGAACTAAAAAGCCTCTTGATGAAAGTGAAAGTGGAGAGTGAAAAAGTTGGCTTAAAGCTCAACTTTCAGAAAATGAAGATCATGGCATCTGGTCCCATCACTTCATGGGAAATAGATGGGGAAACAGTGGAAACAGTGTCAGACTTTATTTCTTTGGGCTCCAAAATCACTGCAGATGGTGATTGAAGCCATGAAATTAAAAGATGCTTACTCCTTGGAAGGAAAGAGTTATGACCAACCTAGATAGCATATTCAAAAGCAGAGACACTACTTTCCCAACAAAGGTCCGACTAGTCAAGGCTATGATTTTTCCAGTGGTCATGTATGGATGTGAGAGTTGGACTGTGAAGAAAGCTAAGTGCTGAAGAATTGATGCTTTTGAACTGTGGTGTTGGAGAAGACTCTTGAGAGTCCCTAAAGACTATCAGTCCTAAAGAGGACTAAAGAGGATCAATCCTGTGTGTTCACTGAAAGCACTGATGCTAAAGCTGAAACTCCAATACTTTGGCCACCTCATGAGAAGAACTGACTCATTGGAAAAGACCCTGATGCTGGGAGGGATTGGGGGCAGGAGGAGAAGGGAACGACAGAGGATGAGATGGCTGGATGGCATCACCGACTCAATGGACATGAGTTTGAGTCAACTCCGGGAGTTGGTGATGGACAGGGAGGCCTGGCGTGGTGCAATTGATGGGGTCGCAAAGAGTTGGACTCGACTGAGCGACTGAAATGAACTGAAAAAATGATGCCAAGATAATTCAAAGAGGGAAAAGAACAGGGTCCTAAATAAATGATGCTGGGACAAACACATATCCAGATGCAAAAGTATGAAGTTGGACCCCTTCTTTACACCATACACAAAAATTAACTCCAAATGGATCACCTAAATGGACTTCATCAAAATTTAAAACTCTGGTGCCTAAAAGGCCACCAACAGGGGCTTCCTTGGTGGTCCAGTGGTTAAGACTCTGCATGCTTCCACAGGGCACAGGTTTGATACCTGGTCAGGGAACTAAGATCCTGAATGCCCACATGCTGCTAAGCATGGCAAAAAAAAAAAAAAAGACAAAGGATATGAACAGACATTTCTCCAAGAATACCTAAATGGCCAATAAGCTCAAGGAAAGATATCAAACATCATTAGCCATCACAGAAATATAATCAAAATCACAATGAATATCATTTCACACCCATAAGAATGGCTATAACCAGGGGAAAAAAGGGCAACAGGTATAAGTAGGAGGTAGAGAAACTGACACCCTCTTATACTGCTGGTAGAAATGTAAACAGAACCACCACTTTGGAAAATAGTTAGGCAGTTTCTCAAAATGTTAAACATGGGAGTTACTATATGACCCAGCAATTCAACTCCTAGGTATACACTCAAAAAAAATAAAACCTATTTCCACACAAAAGTTTGAATGTGATTGTTCATAGCATCATTATTCAAAAAAGTAAAAGTGTGAAAACCCCAACGTCCATCAACTGATGAATAGATAAACAAAATGTGCATACAATGGAAGATGATTCAGCCAAAAAAAGGAATGAAGTAGTGATTGATTCATGTACAACCTGGATGACCCTTGAAATGTATACTTTAAATGGACATCGCACAATCAAGTTGTTTAAAAAGAACCTGAATATACATTTTCAAGGACTACACATGATTAAAGCTGATATACTCCATCTTTGAACTAGATCTAGAGGGAAACAGAAAGCTCCACTGTAATTGGTACTGAGATGACAATGTGTCATTAAACATCAGAGATGCTGTTAGTTCAGTTCGAAAGATCTGTGCTTCCGGACAGCACAAATTTAATGATAGCTAATAATGACAAGAACTACTGATCTGATCTTATTTCTACACTCAAGTTCAAGCTGTACAATTCTAAGTAGATAACCCAATAGAGGGTGGTCAGGGGTTGAGAGTAGTATTAACTGCTAGAGGACTAGGCAATAGAAATAATTTATGTAAAATATTCTTGAAATCTTGAAAAATACATTCTGACAACTGTTTGAAAACTTATAAAGGAATAGTAGGAAACAACTTCTCTGTACTTAAGGGCATACATTTGATATCATTCATACTATCTTTGAATTGTGAAGAAAAGGTACTGCATGCTGATCAAATGAAAAGAATGCCCTTCTATGAAAGTTGCTTAACCATGTCCTAGACAAAGGAATTCTGATCTGGTTTAATAAGTAAAAAGTGCTTTAAGTCACAGAGATGAGACGCTAATCTGAGGATCAAACAATAAATGCTCCTCAGCTTTAGATGCCCGCTCTCCAGTGGAACCCCACAGCATGCCTGTGATATTTCACTTTATATTCCCCCTATTAATATAATGATTGAAACTGTCATGCATGTAGCTTAAGAACTTTCTGCTCAACCTTATGAACATTCAATTCTAGATGACCCATTCTGACCATTAATAAGCCAGCTTCTAAATGGCAACAGCTATCCAACTCAAAATTATGTTATGCATTGATGCTGCATTTAAAAGGGGATAAATATAAGTGTTTATAATATACACATGCACACTATGTATCTATAAACATATATATGTTCACTTCCTAACTGGAAACAATCTTGTCACTTCAGAGACCCTCATAACCAAAAACTAAAATTACCCTAGTCTCCTTGACACCGGAAACTTAAGAGCCTTTCCATAAATATTTCTCAGGCATCCTTCCACAACATACCTGTTAACTCCCACAATACAAGCTGGAATCAAGGTTGCAGAGGGTAATATCAATAACCTCAGATATGCAGATGACACCACCCTTATAGCAGAAAGCAAAGAGGAATTAACAAGCTTCTTGATGAAGGTAAAAGAAGAGTGTGAAAAAGCTGGTTTAAAACACAACATTCACCCTGGAGAAGGAAATGGTAACCCACTCCCAGTATTCTTGCCTGGAAAAGTCAATGGACAGAGGAGCCTGGTGGGCTACAGTCCATGGGGTTACATGACTGAACATGCATGCATGAGGGTGGAGGGAGATCGGTTGGTAGCAATAAACTGGTAGAATTAATTAAAAAAACAAAAACAAAAAACTCAACATTCAAAAAACTAAGATCATGGCATCCGGTCCCATCACTTCATGGCAAATAGATGGGGAAACAATGAAGACAGTGACAGAAGCCATGAAATAAAAGACACTTGCTCCTTGGAAGAATGACAAACCTAGACAGTATATTAAAAAGCAGAGGGATTTCCCTGGTGGTCCAGTGGTTAAGAATTCACCTTGCATTGCAAGGGGTTCGAGTTCAATCCCTGGTCGGGGAGCTAACATCCCACATACCTTGCGGCCAAAAAAACAAAAGCAATATTGTAATAAATTCAATAAAGACTAATAAAAAAAAAATAAAAAAAAATAAAAAAATAAAAAGCAGAGATATTACTTTGCCACAAAGGTCCGTATAGTCAAAGCTATGATTTTTCCAGTAGTCATGTACAGATGTGAGAGCTAGACAATAAAAAAGGCTTTGTGCCAAAGAACTGATGCTTTCGAACCATGGTGCTGGAGAAGACTCTTGAGAGTCCCCTGGACAGCAAGAAGATCAAAACAGTCAATCCTAAAGGAAATCAACCCTGAATATTCACTGGAAGGACTGATACTGAAGCTGATGGTCCAATACTTTGGCAACCTGATGCGAACAGCCAACTCACTGGAAAAGATTCTGATGCTGGGAAAGACTGAAGACAGGAGAGAAGGAGATGACAGATGATGAGATGGTTAGATGGCATCACCGACTCAACGGACATACGTTTGAACAAACTCCAGGAGATGATGAAGGACAGGGAAGCCTGGAGCGCTGCAGTCCATGCAGTCGCAAAGAGTTGAACGCGACTGAACCACCACCACCACCACCACCACCACCACCACCAGCTTAAGGGTCCCTCCAAATCATGGAGAAGGTAGAAGGGAAGGGAACATCAACTGTAGTAATCTGATTGAAAGTGAAAGTGAAGTCACGCAGTCGTGTCCGACTCTTTGCAACCGCATGGACTGTAGCCTACCAGGCTCCTCCATCTGTGGAATTCTCCAGGCAAGAATACTGGAGTGGGTTGCCGTTTCCTTCTCCAGGAGATCTTCCCAACCCAGGGATCGAACCCGGGTCTCCTGCATTGCAGGCAGACACTTTCTGATTACCCCTCCTCAAAATACCCTGGTTCCACAGCAAGAGGGGCTAGAGAGGGGCAGAAAGTATAAAATGCCAGCTACTGGTAGTTCCCATCTTGCCTCAAGAGAAGGGATAAACAGTACTCTCTAAGGCTGAATCTATGCATCAATCAGGATTTCAGTAACCTTTATTATGTGTGCCATTATGATAAACTCACCTCAATTAAATCATTAGGACTAAGCAAATAAGGTCGATAGAATTAATAAACTGGTGGAATTAAGCCCCAAAGGTTAAGAGGAACAGGAGTATACTTTCTGAAAAGCTAAGAGGTAGCTCTTCACTCAAGAGGTTGAAGTCAAAGTTCTTTTCTTGCCATAGCAAAGAAACTATTATACTTTAGGGAGAAAGGAAACAAAGCCAGAAGCAAATGTTATGGATGCAGCAGAACACGATCCCAAACAGGACTTCAAGAGGATTTGATTAGGTATATTTAACTATTCAAACAAAGGGAAATTCAGAAACAGTATAATAAGATTTTAAAACCCTAAGTGGTTATCTCTCAGGAGGAAGATTAGGATTTAAGGAATAGTCTAGCAAGATTTCTACAACCAAACAGCCTCTCATGAAACACTTATATTCCAATTACCAGAGAAACCAAAAATAAAAGGAAATGCCCTACAGAGAAGCAAACAGTACAGAATCACTGGACAGATGACTTGGAAAATTAAATATCCAAGCAACTCAATTCATGAAGAAAACTAGAAAGAACATCGGAGAAGTGGAAAAAACCACAGCAGAGAGGAAAAGAGGAAAATATGGAATGAGAAACTCAAAGGAAAAGCCTTACTCTGAGACAGTCACCTCAAATCTTACAATATTAACAGAAAATGCCATAGAACTGGAACCTCCAAATTACCAACTAACTCAAAAACAAGACTGACATTAAGCCTTTCCTTTCAAAGTTCCATCAAGATATTTCCACCAGCCAGATAATTACTTTTTTCCAAGCACCCAACTGAATTGGTAAGCTCCATACAGTGCACCATAGAGAAACATAAATGCTTCATTTCAGGTTGACACAGATGAGAACAGTGTGTCAAACAATTTCCATCCTATAGATTCTTTCCAGCAAGGCACAGCTATACTAATCTCTTTGGGCCTCAATTTCTAAGCTGTAAAATTTGGGAGCCAAAGTTGGTGAGACGAACTATAGGATCCTCTCTATTTTTCAAGATTTTACACCTAATGATAAAGTCTGCTAGAGGTATAAAATTTGAGTCTGAGATCAAACCATTTAAGTTTATACTGTCATTCCAGAGCTAACCACAGGGAGGAGCGAGGGATTTGAAGAAATTCCCAAGGGAGACAGTATTTGGCTGCTACCTGAAGCCCACCTAGTTTAAGTGGATAAACCCTCCATCCCAGACATAATTAGAGCATTTCCCTGGCTCCTCTGCCTAAAACATCACAATACTCTTCACAAAAACAGGTCTTACACATGTCTTTCTCCCTTTCCCTCCTACCAGTTTTCTCTATTCTCCTTTGTAGTTTCATATCCATTTGCCCAACACTATTCCTTTTAATCCAGAATTTTTCCATTTCATCAACAGTGCAATTTTCTATAAAAGGATAAATTTTCTGTAGATTAAGATTTTAAAGTTTTTTATAGAAAATCAAGGAAATTATAAACTACAACAAGCACAGGCAAATGACAACTACTAAGTTACAGAGGTATTCCCAGTAAGAAAAAAATAA
>SJYQ01094721.1:0-16752 GCA_006410935.1 Redunca redunca
TCTCAAAGGTATCTCCCTGGCTCTCTCTCACTCCATGAAGTCTTTCTCAACTTCACTTTCTCAAAAGAGGTTTAAAATTGTAAACTCCCAACCCATTCCCTACCCTGCTTCCTTCTCTTATGGTACTTCTGTAGATACATGTAGCTTGCAATGTGGTTGATAACCATGTAACTTATTTACATGTAACATATGATACAACTGTGTAACCATGTAGCTTACTTACATGTAAGGTACAATGTAACTTATTTACATGTAAGGTATGATGTAACTGTATAACCATGTAGCTTATTTACATGTAATATACAATGCAACCACATAACCATGTAACTTTTACTGTGTCTATCCTCTAATACCCCCGCCCCCTGTACACACACATAAATAATAGAATCTAAGCTCCAGAAGACCAAGAATTTTACTCTGTTTTGTTCACTGATGTATGCCAAGCACCCGTGCTAGTACCTGGCAAATAAATGTTTGTTGAATGCATGAACCAGTGCTTCTAATACATGGTTTATTGGCTATCTATTGCTTTGTAACAAATTATCCCAAACTTAGTGTCTGAAAACAACATACATTATCTCACAGTCTCTGTGGGTCAGGAATCTGGGCATAACTTGACTGGGTCCTCTGCCTCAGGGTGGGTCATGAGTGGCCTCCAGGGCTGTGGTCTCACTTCATGGCTTGACTAGGGAAGGATCCATTTCCAACCTCACATGTTTGTGGGGAGACGGACTGAGGGCCTCAGGTCCTTGCTGGTTCTTGGCTGGAGGCCTGTTCAGTTTCTTTGCCACATGGACCTCTCCAGAGAGGAGATGGAGAGAAGAGCCAGCAGGTTGCTTCATCAAAGCCAGCAAGGAACAGAGTCAGCATGGAAGACAGAAGTTGCAGTGTTGTATAAAGTAATCCCAGAAGCATCTTCCAATCACCCTTGTCTATTCTGTTGGTTAGAAGCATGTCTCTGGTCCTGCCCAAATACAAGGGAACCAGGAAGACACAAACAGCAGGGAGAGAGAATCCCCCAGGACCATCTTAGAGCCTGCCCACATGGCATTTCTCTTTCTGTGTTAAAGAGACACTGTGGTGTAGTCAGGAGAGCCCTGGGCTCACAGTCTACAGTGCTGGGTGTGGACAAGTGGCTTTGCCACCTGTCACATGAATGTGGATGAGGCCATGTCACCTCCCTGAGATCCACTTCCCTGCTTTCCATGGGGATGGTCATCAGTCTCTCAGGGAATTCTGCAGAGGAGGCAGTGAGCTGTGTAGGAAGGCCTCCAGCATATATGTGGATGTCCATGGTTCTTCAGGCTTGAGCCCCCGTTTTCTCCAGAGGACAGTTCAACAATGAAGTCCCTAAAAGATGAGGGCAGGAGACACTGCCCTCACCTGTGACACAGCCTCCTTGAGGACCCCAGCCCAATGCAGCAGGGAAATGGCAGCCACGGCAGGGTTAAAGCATGGTGTTGGCCCAAGACAGAATCATGACTCTCAGGCAGACATGCAATCAACGGGTGGCTAATAGCTTCCTGAGCTCATTGATTGATTGAGGGAACAGTAAGATGTCACAGCCTGTTCAAAGGGAAATGAGAAGAACAAACACTTATATAGGCTGGAATATTGGCGTGAACTCACAATTTGTGCAAAACTGGCTTTGAGTGGAAGGATTTGGCAGCCATGGGGTGAGGGTTGTCCCTTCATCACATAGTCGACAATGGAGGGACATCTGCATTGTCACCCATTCCTGACAACTTAGACTGTAGAATAGCTCAAAGACAACGAAAAATTGGAATCAGGAAACCCAGAAGGTTGAGCTCTAAAGAGAGCAGTTTCCCACTGGAGATGCCCAGCAAACGTTTCGCTTGTTCCAGGTCTCCTTATACTAGTAATACCCTAGTGTATTACTTTGCTGGGGCCGCTGTAACAAAGTGCCACAGACTGCGTGTGAGTGTCTGTGCTTAAATAATTTCATATATGTTTGTATTTATTGGCTGTGCTGGGTCTCTGTTGCTGCTTGGGCTTTTCTCTAGTTGGGGTGAGCAGGGAATACTCTCTAGTTGTGGTCCATGGGCTTCTCATTGGCGTGGCTTCTCTTGTTGCTGAGCATGGGCACATGGGCTTCAGTAGTTGCAACACATGGGCTTAGTTGCCCCGCAGCACATGGAATCTTCCCAGACCAGATCGAACCAGCGTTTCCTGCCCTGGCAGGTGGTTTCTTTACCACGCAGCCACCAGGGAAGCTCCAGACTGCATGGTTAAGCAACAGTTGTTCTCTCAAGTCTGGAGGCCAGGAGTCCAAGATCAAGGTGTGAACAGAGCTGGTTACTTCTGAGGCTGGAAGAACAGCCTGCAGTCACTGTCCACAGTGATTTTGGAGCCCAAGAAAATAAAATCTGTCACATATATATATACACATATATATCAGCTGCTACTGCAAAAAGCCAACTTTATCCCAGTTTTATCCTGACCTTTTATTAACCAAGTTTTTAAATTAAGTCTTCTTTATACAAATAAGTTCCCTGATACAAACTCATGTTTTTAGGCTGTGAAACTAATTTTCTTCTTATCACTTTCAGGCACCCAGAGTCTTAACTGTAATACCGGATCTTCACCTAGATTTTTGCTACGTAACCTGTATTGTTCAGTTAAAAAGAAAGAAAGAAAGATCACGAAGCACCACCTGAGGACGGCGGTAGCGGTTCTCGGCTTTTCCCTGTGTGCACAGCCTTTGACAACTTTGCCAGTGAAAAAGCTTTGTCCTGGCCATGCCCCAGAACAGCTGTGCCCATGGTACAAAGCTTTGCCTGCGGCTCCGGTTTCACAGCAATCAGCTCTCCCTGGCCTCGTCGCGGTCACACCATGACGACTGCCCACCCCTCAGACCGACCACGAGTTCGGGAAATTGGCTGCTCCCGATGAAAGCTGGGTGGTGACCCCTTTACAGTAGGACCCCATCAGACCTCCTTGGGCCACTCGGCTGCCAGTGACACAGTGACCTGGCTGCTTGTTGGCAACCAGTAACTTTCCAAACCCAGCTGCTGCATCAGCTTCCTTTGTGATCGGGCCAGTTTCTAAATTAGGTTCACAGTCAAGAGGCATGGTCTGTGATGTCGTGCATGTGAAAATCTGTTTCTCCTTGAAGTACAAAAGTTAATACCAACAAAAGCTTTTGCAGGGCTGAGCTCACTTTGTTCTAGTCTTGGCCGCCAGTGTCTGGGGTCCAGGGAGGTGGATGGACAAAACCCACCTCAGCCCAAAGTATCCAGCCAGGCTGTGCACCCACTTCCTAGTCTGAGAAATGGAACCAATAAACAAAATTCAACTTCTCTTTGTTGTTTGCTATGAAGAGTGATCCAATTTAAACATTACTCGAAGGTCCGCGGCTTATTTCACTGAGCTCAGTGTCTTCAGCATTCCTCCACGTTGCAACTTATGACAGGAGTTCCTTCTTTTTTAAGGTGGACTATTTCATAGCCAAAACAGAGCACCTTGTTTATCCATTCACCTGTCAATGATACTTGGACTGTGTCCACCCTGTGGCTACTGTGAACAGTGCTGGGGTGAACACAGTGTACAGATCCTTGTTTCACAAGTGGAATTGCTGGATCATATAGTAATTTTATTTTTAATTGCTTGAGGCATCGCTGTACCATTTTCTACAGTGGCTACATAATTTGACATTCCCATCAGCAAGGCCCAAGGACTGCAATTTCTCCACATGTTTGCCAAAAGTTATTATTTTCTGGTTTTTGATAGTGGCCATTCTCCTGGGTATGAGGTGCTAGCAATGATTTTTAAGACTCCTTTGCTTTCAAATTTTTTTTGCTGTCTTTCCCTCCCCTCCTACCTTCTGAAATACTTAAGAGGTTATATATATATATAATAAAAAGAAATTCTCTAAAATGAGGAATTGGGAAGTTTAAAGTTAAATTTCCCAGAGGGGTTGGAATGAATCACTTTATACCACCTTGAACTCTCCCAGCCAGAGTCTGCCCTGTCATACTTTACAGCTGGATTTGAGGTTCATGAAAACACACAGTATTATAAATTAAAACTAAGAGACTACTTTAAACTCATTTTATTAATTTATTTAAACTTACAATAAGAAACTGATTCCCTGTTACTCAATGATAAATAGCATTCTATGAAAAATCATTATTTAAAAACATGATTAGTGAGAACAGTGGCACGCTTCATATTTCTGCAAACCTTTTTAACGTCTAGCTCAATAGAAGACAGCTGGATTCTCATGTCTGTTCTGTGTTCAGACTGTTGTAATGTGTTGCTTCAGTTGATGTCTGTGGAGAAAGTTTGGCCTTGAGATGTATAGCAGGATAATGGAGGAGAGTTTACACAGACTCTCCACCTGGCATGAGGACATTTCTCTCAGGTTGGTTGCCACTTGGACCCCAGCACCATAGCAATGAACCTTTCCTAGTGTTAGACCAGACCGCACTGGTCTCTCTGGATGGTTGGATGGATCTGTTTCTCACACATGATTTTGTAACGTGGCCATTTAGTCATTTGGAAAATATTAATTCCCTGAGTCATGCACTTATTCCAAATGCTGGCCCATCTCAGTGTGTCCGTGCTCAGTCACTCAGTCGTGTCTGACTCTTTGCAGCCCCATGGACTGTAGCCTGCCAGGCTCCTCTGTCCATGGAATTTCCCAGGCAAGAATATTGGAGTGGGTTGCCATTTCCACCTGCAGGGGATCTTCCCTACCCAGGGATCAAACCTTCGACTCTTGCGGCTCCTGCATTAGCAGGCAGATTCTTTACCACTGAGCCACCCGGGAAGCCCGACCCATTTCACTAGACAATATAAAAATCAGAGTTGTAGGGAATGTAAATGTAAATTGATGCAGACACTATGGATAACAGAAAAGAGATTCCTCAAAAAATAAAAATAGAACTACCATATGATCCAGCTATTCCATTTCTGGTTTCCAGGCAAGAGTACTGGAGTGGGTTGCCATTTCCTTCTCCAGGGGATCTTCCCAACTCAGGGATCGAACCCCGGTCTCACACATTGCAGGCAGACACTTTAACCTCTGAGCTACCAGGGAAGCCCCTTCCAAAGACTATAAAAACACTAATTCAAAAGATATATGCATTCAGTGTTCACAGCAGTATTATTTACAATAGCCAAGACATGCAAACAACCTAGGTGTCCATCAGCAGATGAATGGATAAAGAAGGTGATTTATATAAGGGACATTCTTAGTGACACTGTCCTTCCTTTACGGTGAGAGTGTGTCAGTGAGCTGCCTGGGGACAAACAAGCAGGGGCTGCTGCCAGGTCTTCACCGGGAGCCCAGAAAAATGCAAGGAATGTCTTAGTATTATCAGATAAGTACTTTTTTGTATCATTTATTTTTCAATTGAAGTATAGTTTATTTACAATGTTGTGTTAGTTGCAAGTGTACAGCATTCAGTTATAAATATATATATGTGCATATGTTTTTTTCAGATTTTTTCCCATTATAGGTTACTTGTAATTCCCTGTGCTATACAGTAGGTCCTTGTTGCTTACCTCTATTATGTATAGTACTGTGTATCTGTTAATCCCAGACTGCTAATTTTTAAAAGGAGTATTGACCATGCTGATCCCTGAATGGGTCTGGACACCCTCGCTTTGAGAAAAGCTGTTTAGGCGTGCGTGTCCCATGAGAGAATGCTGTCCTTGGAATGGTTTCTAGTTAGTTACCTGCCAGATATCTCCAACATTGCCTTCTCCTTTCCATCTTTCCCCTGCTTATTGTCCTATAGCTGGGAGCCAGCACAGTGCGAGGTCCCAGGAGGGGGTTCAGTGGTCCGTGTGACCCTTCCTCTTTTCCTTTGGAGCAGAATCCTCATTTCACACACTCCCCCCAGCCCTCTCACTCCACAGGAACTGTGCAAATATCATCTGTGCCAATCATTACAAATCACTCGGTTCTGTAATCCTGTAAGAGATCCCTTGCGAGGAGGTCACCAAGCAGTGGACATGTGACAACAGCAGCGGGAGGGAGCAGCCAGCACGTGCGCCCGGGTGTCCAGGAATTTAACAGGATTCAAGTCTTACAAAGCACACTCTCACACCGCAGTGGAACTTACCACGAAGCAGCAACAGAGGTGAAAGGAACCTTCCCACCACCACCTCAGTGTTTGGACCCTGTATCACATGCCCTTGGGGCAGAGTACACAGAACACAAGGTTTGCCCTTCTGACTATATGCAGGCATCCAGGTCACGGTCTTGAGCGCAGGTAGCCCCGCCATCCCCTTCCATCCCCAGTGCTGCATCATCTTGCAGAGGTGAGGCTCTGTGCCATGGAACGGCAGCTCCCTGCCCCTGGGGGAGGGTGGCGAGGGGATCACAGTTCTGCCTTCTGTCTCTGCCTCACTGGAGGGGAATTGGGCAATGTTTGTCTTTCGGTGATTGGTTTATGGCACTGGGCACGGTGTCCTCAGGGGTTCATCCATGTGGTGGTGTGGGGCCGAATTTCCTTCCCTTATAAGGCTGAATGATAATCGCGCTGTATTCTAAAAGAGAGAAAGAGAGAGAGGATTTCTCGACTAGGTCAATGAACAGTCAAAACATGATAATCAGCCAGAGGGCAGAGTGAGGCAGCAGTGGAGGGGAACAGACCACACAGCAGGAAGGAGAAGGCTTGGGGTTCTGGGCTCACAGGGGACGGGGCCGGAGCCAGCACCCAGGTCCTGTTTTAAGGGAGGTGACCACTCTGACAGGCTGGAGGAGACTCGAGGCCAGAGCTGCGAGGTGACCCAGGGTGTGCAGCTGTCACTCGGCCTGGTCTCAGCCACCTTGGGTCTGGACGCGATTCCCGGGGCTTTGGGATGGTTAGTATCATGTGTCTGCGGGGCTGGGCTGGGGTACCCAACCGTGTGGTCAAACTTCAGTCTCAGTGCTAACACAGTCTCGGTGCTGATGTTTGAGTCAGACTTTGAGTACAGCAGGTCACCCTCTGCAATGCAGGTGGGCCTCACCCAACAGGCTGAAGGACTTAAGAAGAAAGACTGGCTTTCCTTGGGGAAGAAGGAGTTTCCCTAGCAGACTGCTTACCTGAACTTCCAGCCTGCTAACCTGCTTGCACACTTGAGGCTTGCCAGCACTGACACGGCACGAGCCGGATCCTTAAAAACAGTATGTGTCTCTGTGTCTATGTGTGTGTCGTGGTCACGCCAGTCCCTCAGTCGTGTCTGACTTTTTGTGATCCCCCTGAACTGTAGTCTGCCAGGCTCCTCTGTCCATGGGATTCTCTAAGGCAAGAATACTGGAGTAGATTGCCATTCCCTTCTTCGGCAGATCTTCCTGACCCAGGGATCAAAACCCAGTCTCCTGCATTGCAGATGGATTCTTTACCATCTGAGCCACCAGGGAAGCCCTATGTGTATGTACATATATCTACGTATCTTTCGTCCTTTTATACAGGACATGGACATGAACTTGGGCAAACTTCAGGAGACGGTGAGGGACAGAGAGCCCATGGGGTTGCAAAGAGTCAGACACGACTGGGTGACTGAACAACAAAACAACAACAATCTGTCTATCTATCTATCTCTCCACACTGCTGGTTCTGATTCTCTGGAGACCTCTAAGACAGGACCCCTTTCTGTCTCTATGTAGGTCCTTAGACACTGAGGCCACCAGGAAAGCAGCAGGCTTCATTTTTTTACTGCACCATTCTGTCCTTTCCTACTGTGGCCAGCAAGGTCCCTGTGGGAGGACCCTGGAGGGCTCGTGTCTGGGTTCTTCCTAGAGGGATGATACAGTTGGGGGTTTAGCCTCACAAGACATGCTTTTGAGCCCTGCTTCCTCTCTGCCCACAGCCATCAGGGGCCTTGGGAAGGGTGTCCTGCCTGGAAGGGCTCACCTGCCTGGCTGAGGAAGAGTGACTGAGGAGAGGGATCAGAGAGGACACACAGACAGGCGGATGGCTGCCGGCCTCTCTCTCAACCCTGCCCAGCGGCTGGCCATGCTGACGTTTGCAGGGCCTGGGGTCTCTGTGGCTTGCCGGGTAAGGCTGACAATGGAGGTCCAGGGGAAAAGAGAGAGGAGGAGCTGGCACGCTGCCCTCCTGCCCTTGAGATGGCTCAAAATTAGCACAAAAAGGAGCATTGAAACAAAACATTTTTTTCTTTTCTTCTTGCCCCCTCATTCTTGGCTCTTTTCCGAATCTTGCTGAAATGAATGTTTACCCTCTTTTGAGAAATCAGGGAACAGAGCTGCTGTTTCTACAACGTTATTTTCAATGAGAAGAAAAGAGAGAACCAAGTCTGGGTGGGTGGCAGGCTGGCCGACGGCTGGCCGTCCGGCGGGCTGCACTGCCCTCTCTCTGCCCGTCGGACTGGGTGCCTCTCGTGTGTTTGCATCTGCACATATTACATGATCCAAATGCAGTTTTAGATAATGCAGATCAATACACTTCTCTAGGGTGCAAATATTAGGGCCAGTAGAAAGATTAAAGAGTAGAAAACAGTATTCATGCAATTAGAAACCTGGAAGAAAACTCCTGGTCCCTTTTTTTTTATTTTATTTTATTTTATTTTATTTTTTTTTTATTTTTTTTTATCCTGGTCCCTTTATATGGGGAGAAAACTGTCCGAACAAGTTGAAGGCTCTTGGCAGCCCTGAGGGCCATGAAGACAGACTGGGCCCTCATCCTGCAGGGGCTCTTCAGGCTTAATTACCTCTTCAGGGCACCCTCTGTCACTGCTTTCAATTTGAACAAAGAACACAGACGCTTTCCTGGTCAGGATTCAGATGTCTTGTTTAACAATGAGATGGAACTCTGTATAATTAGCTAAGTGTTTGCCAATTACATATAGAAGTTTTCAAAGCCTTTTAAAAAGCATTTCTCACTTATTCAGATTCCCCTGTAAGCTTATTTATCTCACATCTTATTATCTCACAGCCGAAGTGTTTGCTAACAAAGATGTTTCCACTCCTGGCTTGTTCTAACCCTCAGCCATCCTGAATTCCTAAAGACACGTTTGCTCTCTGTTTTTGAAAATTAAGGAGGCCTTGAGCTAGAGTAGTTTAGGGTACATTTTTGGTTCGTTTTTAGCAAGGTGTGCATTGACTTTCTCCACGATTATCGTTTCTTGAAAGAGCTGTGGGGCCCTGTTTCTGAGGCCAGGAAGAGTTCCTGCCTCCCCCTCCTCCATCAGTCACTTCAGCGGCTCAGGAGGAGGAACACGCACCCTCACCTGGCAGGGATGTTCTTTTTTTAATGATTATTATTATTTTTAACTTACTTCTTTTTTGGCTGCGCTGGGCCTTCTTTGCTGCCCGAGGGCTTTCTCTAGTTGCAGTGAGCGGGGGCTACTCTTCCAAATGAGGGCTCCTCAGTGCCATCTCTTGCTGTGAAGCATGGGCTCTGTAGTTGAGGTGTGGCAGCCTAGTTGCTCTGCAGCCTGTGGGATCTTAGTTCCCTGACCAGGGATGGAACCCACACCCCCTGCATCAGAAGGATGAACCACTGGACCACCAGGGAAGTCCCTGGGAGGGATGCTCTTGATAAAACCCTGAGGCATTCTTTTCCTTTCAGAAGGGTTTTTTTTTTTTTTTGGCACCAGTCTTTAGCTGATGCACTTTATCTTATCACAGAAAGCTCAGGGGTTTGTAAGAAGCCCACAACATCGTCTCAAGCAGGGGCAGGTTTGCTGGTCTGAACAGTGCAGCATGAACTCTGATGCTTCCCTGGTGGCTCAGTAAAGAATCTACTTGCAGTGCAGGAGATCTGGCTTTGATCCCTGGATTGGGAGGATCCCCTGGAGAAGGGTATAGCAACCACTCCAGTATTCTTGCCTGGAGAATTCCATGCACAGAGGAGCCTGGCGGGCTACAGGACCCAAAGAGTGGGACACGACTGAGCAGCTCTCACTTTTTTTCAAGTCACTAAGCACACTTCTTCCAACACAGCCCCAGTGTGATGATGGGCACAGCTCTCCCGGATGAATCAGCCCCTCCCGCCGGCTCACAAACTCCCTGGGCACCCCCTCGTGTCAACATAAGTTGGGTTGGTGGGAATTAACCAGCTCTGCACCTCTTTTTTTTTTTTTGGGAAAGTGAAAGTGAAGTCGCTCAGTCGTGTCAGACTCTTTGCAACCCTGTGGACTGTAGCCCACCAGGCTCCTCCGTCCATGGGATTCTCCAGGCAAGAATACTGGAGTGGGTTGCCGTTTCCTTCTCCAGGGGATCTTCCTGACCCAAGGATTGAACCCAGGGGTCGAACCCGGGTCTCCCACATTGGAGGCAGACACTTTAACCTCTGAGCCACCAGGGAAGCCTTTTTTTGGGGGGTGGGGGTGGTGATATAATTGCTTTACAATGTTGAGTTAGTTTCTGCTGTACAACAGAGTGAATCAGCTATACATGTATATATATGCATCCCCTCCCTCTTGAGGGAGAAGGAAATGGCAACCCACTCCAGTACTCTTGCCTGGAGAATCCCATGGATGGAGGAACCCAGTGGCCTACAGTCCATGGGGTCGCAAAAAGTTGGACACGACTGAGCGACTTCACTTCACTTCACTTCCCTCTTGAGCCTTCCTCCCACCCCCCATCCCACCCCCCTAGGTCATCACAGAGCACTGAGCTGGGCTCCCTGGGCTACACAGCAGCTCCCCACCAGGCGTCTATTTCACACACCGTGGTGTGTACGTGTCAGTGCTCTCTCCCAATTCACTGCACCCTGCCCTTCTCCCTCAGCTCTCTTTGTATGTGTCTTTATTCCCTGCATCTTGTTTTTATTCACTGTGCTCATCTGCCTTTGGAAACTGGCAATTTATAAATAAGTATTTATTATTGATCGTTGACAAGATGGGAAATGTTATGCGTGTGGAACTCCAGAAATAAATCACCAGTGACTGGGCAACCCATTTTTTTATCTATTGCAAATATATTTCCTGCATCAGCAGTTTGCCCAGATGGCCTTCCAGTTTGTCCTATGAAGATGAGATCTTCCCGTGGAGCAATGATGCTTGGAACATTTTATCTTCCTCTTCATGGCCCTGCTTCCCCTGGGTTCTAGTCTACTGTCTGTCTCCTTGTCGACAATCCCTCAAGGTGTGATGCAATCATTTGAGGGCTATGGAGTCACACTTGGTCTTGTGTTGTTTACGAGCCATCCTTCTCCACGGGATGAAATGTGCTCTAAGGACAGGTCACGTGTGGTACACAGGGGCAGGTGTTACTGTTATCTTTTCAACCTTTTTATTTTGGAAATTTTTGTTTGCACAAAAGTAGAAGGAAGGGACTTCCCTGTGGTCCAGTGGCTAAGACTCCAAGCTCTCAGGGTGCAGGGGGCCCGGGTTCTATCCCTTGTCAGAGGACTGGATCCCACACACCACAACTAAGACCTGGAGCAGCCAAATAAATAAATAAAAATAAAATATTTTTTAAAAAGTAGAGGGGAGAGTATCATGAACCTGTGTGACCCATCATTCGGCTATAAGATTATCAACATTTTGCTAATTTTTATGACTTTTTTTCCTTTTTATTATTAGAGTAATAGTTGATTTACAATGTTGGGTTAGGTCCTGACATACAACAGAATGATAATATACATTATCTGAATTCTTTTTGATTCTTTTCCATTACAGACACTGAATACAGTTCCCTGTGCCATACAGCAGGTCCTTGTTTATTTTATATACAGTAGTGTGAATATGTGTATTAGGCACTCAATCATGTCTGACTCTCTGGGACCCCATGGACTGCAGCCCACCAGCCTCCTCTGTCCATGGGATTCTCCAGGCAAGAAGACTGGAGTGGGTTGCCATGCCCTCCTCCCGGGGAATATATTAACCCCAAACTCCTAATTTATCCCTTCCCCATCCTTTCCCCTTTGGTAACCATAAGTTTGTCTTTTATGTCTGTGAATCTCTTTCTGTTTTGCAATGAATTCATTTGTATCTTTTTTAGATCCCACATAGAAGTGATATCATATGATATATGTGTCTTTCTCTGACATACTTCACTTAGTATGATAATCTCTGGGTCCATCTGTATTGCTGCAAATGAAAATATTTCATTTTCTTTGGTAGTTAATATTCCATTATATATATGTACCACACCTTCTTTATCCATCCCTCTATCAATGTTTTGCCAATCTTGTTTAATCTATTTCCCACCTTTTTCTCTCCTCACACAGTGAGTGAAAGTCGCTCAGTCATGTCCAACTATTTGTGACCCCATGGACAGTAGCCTACCAGGTTCCTCTGTCCATGGAATTCTCCAGGCAAGAATACTGGAGTGTGTTGCCATGCCCTCTTCCAGGGGATCTTCCCAATCCAGGGATTGGACCTGGATCTCTGACATTGCAGGCAGGCTCTACACCATCTCCTCACATAATTATAACAAATCCCAGACATTGTACTGTTTCACTATAGTAGAATACATGTGTTAAAAATTCCACTTTAAAAAAAAATAAAATAAAATAAAAATTCCACTTTATGGGAAAATGGAGGCGCTGACAAGTGAAGACTCTCACCCAAAATGAAACACCAAGACTTTGGGGAAGATTGGTTCCAGAAGCCACTTTCCCTCCATCCTAACAATACTGCTGCCAACCGAAGCTACCTTCTGCACACGGGCTGACTTAGTCATGCACCAAGCGTGTCACCCACAACACAACGCCGGAGGTATTCAAACAGATTCATCACAGAGAGTTATGTCAGCCCACAAGTATTTAAATTAAGAGCTCACTCCCTGAAAGTAAAAAAAATCAAAGCTGCTCTAAAGAATAAGTAGGAAGCTAAATGCCCAAAGTTACACTTACTCAGAAGAATGTTATGTAAAATCCAAACATGTGGAGTCATAAAGAATAAATATGTGAACTTTTGTTCAAGTGCAACCCTGAAAATGTTTTTGTTGTTTCATTGGCAGCACCAACATTCCTGTGAGGAGAGTGACAGCAAACACCACCTCCTGCCAAGGCATCCAGAGTTTCTGGGGTTTTTTGTTGAGTTTGGGTGCTGGGGCCTCAAGGGAACATTGCCAGACATCTGTGCCCCATGCCAGCCTCCCCACAGAGGGCTGTGTCTTCCTCGGCAGCGACCAGAGGCTTGTGGGCTGACTTGGGAATTTCCTTTTGTCCCTTGAGGTGCCCCCCTGGCAGATGTTGTATAACAGGATGTTTGGCCATCTTCCTTCCTGGGAGAGGGCCTTCGCCCCTGAGACCACACCCAATTTTATGCTAATGAGGTGATTGTGTTCTGGAGGCACAGCTTGCCAGAAAGACCTCCTATGGGTTTAGAGAGTGAGGACTTTGAGCTGCGTGACCTCCAGAGAGGGGAAGGGGGCTGAGATTGGATTCAATCACGTGACCAGTTGTTCAATCATGTGTTTATAACAAATCCCTAATAAGAACTCCAGACACTGGAAACTGAGATGAGCTCCCAAGTTGGCGAATCACATGGCTGGGTGCAGGGGGTCCAACACTTGCCCTCCTAGATCTCACTCTGTGGTCACCAGGACAGCGCTTTTGGAGGGGGTGGTGGGAACCCCAGAATATGTAGCCGGTTGGTCAGAAGCACGAGAGATCTGGAACCCCCAAAGTGCAGCTGGTGTCCAGAGTGAGGGAGGTCTTCTGAGGGGGGTGCTGCACTGCCCCCGGGGTTTGTGTCGGAGTCCCACGGCCCACTCACCCAGGACCCAGGGATCCATCCAGGGGAGATCTGTGGCCACCCCCAAGTCTCCGAATAGCACTTCGGGGCCCTGGGGGCTACCCCCTGAGGGGAGGCATGACCTCCAGCCCAACCTCTAGCCAGGGGCAGGTGAGGGCTGGGCCCGCTGCCCTAGTATCTCTCCAGTCACTGCTTCATATCTTTGGAAACAGAAATCATATTAGATTTATTTTTTATTGTTTGTGGTCACATGTGGGATACTAGTTCCCTGACCAGGGACCGAACCTGAGCTTCCTGCAGTGGGAGCACAGAGTCTTAACCACTGGACCGCCAGGGAGGTCCCTGCGTTAGAGTTTATCAAATAGCACACACCATTAGGAGCTCAAATACAGAAGCAAACATAAAAACGTAGTTGCTGATAAATGAAAACCTCTCATGTCTCCAGGAGCCCTCCCTGTCCTCTGGAAGAGGTGCTCTTCTCAGGGAGCTCCCACATTTATGGGGGAGGAGGAAGCCAGACTGGTTCTCATAGTGAAGTGGGGGATGCTACCCACTCCCCGACTCCAGCCAGGAGTCCAGCCCACTCCCTCCTGCTCTGCGCCATAAGGGGCCACTGCACTGGCTGTCCCTGAACTCCTCCTCTGGTGCCCAGGGGGCTGATCAATGCAGGTACTGTCTAAAGTCAGAGAGCAGCTGGAAAGTGAAGGGGTCATGCCCGGGTCACCATGGGCACTGGGTCCCCCACCCCCTGCCACAGCCTGCTCGGGGCTCTAAGAATGCCCCCTTCTTGCCCTCTCTTGAGGGCTCTCAGCTCTTGATAACCGCATGTGGGGAACATCCCTCGACCACAGCTGGCAGCCAGGACAGAAGAGTCCTGAGATGACTGGGTCTGTGTGTGCAGGACCCAGTCAGCCTGGGGACGGCACTGGGGGAGACCGAGGGGCAGCAGGAAGCAGCCTGTGCCCTTTGGGAGCAGCCGCCACCTGCCCAGCACTGAGGCTCATTGCGGGGGAGCCTGAGTGGTTTCTGCCAAACCAAGACGGGGTGAGAGGGGAAGACTAGCAGAGGTCACTAAGGACAGAGGTCAGAGGGCACGAGTCCTCAGCTGGCAAGCCAGGTCATCCACGCCTAGACTCTCCGTGCGGCAGAGACACTGAGGCCCCTTTTCCATTGTGGGCCTGGGGTCCCCCGAGTGTCAGTGGTGAGAGACCCACCTCAAGGGCCGATAGCAGCAAACTCCAGAGATACCAGTCGACTTGCAGACCTGCATCTCAGGTCATCTCAGGACCAGAGACGCCAGGGGTGTTGTCAGGGCAACACGGACCCTCCAGCACCACTCTGATGCTCCAGAGTGAAGTTTCTCCACGTCTGGTCCAGTCCCACTTGCCTCTCAGTCACTGAGCATCTGTCTAAAGTGCAGGTTGTTGATGCTGAGCCCCAGGAAACCCCTGCCCCGCAACTTGGGTAAGACAGGCTGTCTGTGAGTTCTCAAGCCTCCCACAGGGCTCACAAAAGATGTTCTTTACACACAGACCCTCCAGTGTCCTGTTCTTTGTCTCGAGCACAGTGAGCAGAGTTTCATCCCTGTGAAACCAGATAGACACAAAGATAAACATTTCCATCCAGTGAACCGAGCCCTCCCTCTCTGACCCTGCCTATCCAGCCTAGAACCACTCTGCTGGGATGCTCTGATCTCTGGGTGGGGAAGATCCCCTGGAGGAGGGCATGGCAATCCACTCCACTATTCTTGCCTGGAGAATCCCATGGACAGAGGAGCCTGGTAGCTACAGTCCATGGGGTCACAGAGAGTCAGACTTGACTGAGTGACTAACACTTTCACTTTTTTGGGTCACAGCCTCCCTTGACTGCAGCAGCCTGAATAAAACCAGTCCCCTCTCTTGTTTGTCCTGTCCTCACAGCTCCCATCCTGGGCCCAGAAATCAGTGTTCTCTCTGCCACCCTTGGGCAATTCCTACGAGGTCGAGTTCAAGCAGCTTGGCCCGGGAGGCAGGGGCCCGGGGGCTTCTCCAGGGCTGCACACTCCGACCTCAGACAGACACCTTGCCGAGCAGGTAGGGGCATGCAGGCGGCCTGCGGGGGAATCCGCTTTCCCAGTGCGGCTCTGTCTCCTGGGGCTTGTGTTCACAGGCTGCTCTGATTTGCCCCAGGGGGGAAAAACAGACTTCATGAATAGAAACAGATTGAAGTAAATCAATGGTAGGAGTTTTGAGGTCGAAGCAGCCTTCTCACACATGCCTGGGACCGGGGTTCTTTCCTCGCTAGTCCTCCCCACGCAGCCTTTTACTCTTTCTCCATCATCACCCCCGCTGACAATGAGTGATTCCCCTCCCTGGGAATATATCAAGGACTGCGGTGCTGCCAGCTTCCTTGGCACGGAATTCCTCTCTGAGTCACAGCCCAAGGCCATTAGTAAGGGGGGAACAGCTGCGAGGGCCACACAGCTGCGAGTCATTTGAAAATTTTATGAAGAATAGAAACGTTCCATTACACAGACTTATGCATTATATATTAACCTGATACCCCTGCAATTACACCACCAGCAGTCTTTGGTTGTCCACGTATTTTCCTAAGGACCCTCCCGCTCCCCAAACAAAACGTTGACCACCTAGTGACACTACAGAAAATTTCCTTCTCGCTGTGTTGTCCGATCCTTAAGAACAAATCCAACATTTCATGAAAGGGGGAAAGAGAAGAGGAAACCCCCGGAATGCTAACAGTGTGGAAAAGAGAAAGATGCGTTTTAGATTGACTAGCCAAAAGATTCAGCAAAAGTACAAGGACCATCAAAAGATGCTGAAAAAGAAGCCCTAAACATGGTTCAAACCCCCACGAGCTCTCTGAGCTGTCCCCTGCGTTCTGGTGAGCTTGCTTTGCAACGGGACACCTGGTGCTGCCCTCACAATGCTGTAACGGACTCGATGGCACAGTGAGAAGGGGGAAGGATGGGAACTGAAAGCCAAGAGCAAGAAAAGGACCTGCTGTTATATAAAGGGACTTCCCTGGCGGTCCAGTGGTTAGGACTCTGCGTGTCCACTGCAGGAGGTGTGGGTTCCATCCCTGGCCGGGAACTAAGATCTCACACACTGAGTGGGCAAAAAAAAA
>SJYQ01094721.1:18436-42123 GCA_006410935.1 Redunca redunca
AAAACGTAACTCTGTTTGGCATTTTTCTGAGGCTGACATAGATTAGAAATATAAAGAAAAACACTTTTAGGAAAAATAAGTTTTCTAGTTGAGCAGCCTTTATCAAAAGAGGGTCATAAAATGTTCACAGGCCTCCAAGGCCAGAAGATACTGTACACAACATCTTTTGTGAAAAAGGTTTGCAAAAACATCATGGTTTTGATAAGGGCAACACTGCTGGAATGTTGGGCTAACTCTGTATGACCTTGCATCTTTCATTTCCCTCTATGTGCGAAAAAGGTATATAAGTCCCATTTAAAAATAAAGCTATGGGCCTCGCTGATTCAAGCAGCTTGGTCTCCTCGTGTCAATCATTTTCTTCTTACTCTGTCTTTCGGGCTAGTTCCCATCTGGAGTACAGAAGTCCACCATGTCTACTTATTTGCCTGGGTTTTTAAGACCTGAACAGGCACTCCCTTGGGAGGCCGGGAGGGCACCTGCGGCCTCAGGTAGACGGTGCAAGTCTCTTGTCTTGAGACTTTATTGACTTTCTGTATAAAACAAGGAACATCAGCCTCTTTTCTTCTCTCCTCTATTTTCTTATCTACAACCTTCTTAACTATCTCTCTCTCTAAATCAATCTCAATCGCCGATGCCGTTTCTCCTTCGGGTTTCCCTGGCTCCTGCAGGGGCTGGACCCCGGCAAGGCAGATTCTTTACCACTGAGCCACCTGGGAAGCCCCATTTAGAGATATATTGCAGGAAAATTTCCTCAAAGAATTGTGTCAAGTAATGGAAAACACAGATAAAACAAGAAACAGAGACCTGTGATTACTATCACAGCAACTTGCTTCTTTTTTTTTTAATCTTGAAGTTTATTAATTTGGAGTTTTGTTTGTTTGTTTTCTTTTTTGGCTACACCCTGTGGCATACGAGATCTCAGGTCGCTGAGCACGGAAGGAACCCACGCCCTCTGCACGAGGAGTGCAGAGTCCTAATCACTGGACCACCAGGGAAGTCTGCAACATGCTTCTTAATGCTTCTAAGCCTGAAGAAAACATGTACTCACCCACACTTAGGGGAGTGGGTTATTTATGAGTGTATACTGCAGACTACAGATAGCTACATTCACAAACCGCTGGACTGGGTCCTTCAGGGTGCCAGCTGGTTGTGGCCATCAAGGTCTCCCAGAGTCACCTGGCCACCCCTCTGAGAGGCACTGGGCTGGAGAGCAGGACACCACCCCTCTGCCTGGAGGCACTGCTGTGACCTGTCTCTTCTCTGCCTCATGTGTCTCCCTTTTCAGTTTTACTGTCCACGTAACTAGTAGGACTTGTGAAAGTGGAAGTTCCCAGGGACTTGGCAAATTGTGGAGAACAGAATAGTGAACTTGCCGGTGCCCGTCACCCAGCCTCAGCAATCAGCAACATTTTCCCCTTGTTTCTCATCTCTGCAGCTCAGCTCTTCCCCTCATTTTTGTCAGAATATTTCAAACACATTACCAGTTTTTCTATTTTTTTTTTTAAAGAGTAAAACCAGATATCTCATTTCTTCTCCTGCAGAACAGAGCCTGTTATATGGACTGGATGTCTGTATCCCCCTCAAGTTCATATGTTGAAGCCCTGACCCCATGTGGAGGTATTTGGAGGTGGAGCCTTCTGGGAAGGAATTACGGTTAGAGGGGCCATGAGGGTGGTGCTCCTAAGAGGGGATTAGTGTCCTTCTATAGAGAGATACCAGGAAGCTTGCTCTCCAAGTCTCTGCCATGAGAGGACACAGGTCAAGGCAGCTCGTGTGCAAGCCAGGAGGGCAGCTCTCCCCAGGGACTGGATCAGCCGGCACCTTGATCTTGGATGTCAGACTCCCAGCATGGAAGTTACTCCCAAAGGCACATCACGTTGGCTGTTAAATGTTTTACCTTTTGGTCTTTGTTTCAGATCCCTTCTAGAAGAAAGCCCACAGGAGGGCAGAGGGAAGGAGGCAAGGGGAGAAAGCAGTAGAACCGGGGGCCAAGCACCTGAAGCAAATGAGTTTAGCCCACACTTCACTGAATTAAATGGCCTGTGGCTGCCCCATAACACTGGGGTATTAAAACTTAAAACTGTGGCTCTCAGACAAACCCGCTCTCTGCCTCTTTTTGTAAGGCCCACACCAAGAATGGTTTGTTTTTTAACATCTTCAAAGAGTTGAAGAAAAATGACAGCCACACTGAGGGTATGTGGCAAAGTCGAAAATATTTACTATCCGGCCCACTTATGGAAAAACTCTTCCCACGCTCCCCATAAGGTTTAGGAGTGATTTGGTTTGCGTGGTTTCTACCTCACACAGCCTTCCTGCAGGCTGTAGTGCACTGTTGTGTTAAAAGTCATTTTACAAGCCTTGGACTGCATTTTACACCCCAGGTACAGGACCATGGTCAGACAGCGCTGGGGGCTAGCCACTCCCAACAACCTTGGGTTGGAGGAGAACAGAAACCATCAAAACACAGAGCCCGGGCTTGGAAGCAGGATCCGGAAAGCCAGGCTTGGAAGCAGGATCCGGAAAGCCACACGCTAATCTGCTGGGTTTCTGTTATTCACCGGCTGCCAGTGAGCATCAGAGCCAGAACCCACAATGAGCAGGTCTCTGTACAGCGTCCTGCAGCCCCGAGGGGTGTGTCACAACAGGTTTAAGAGAACCAGTGTCCAGGAAGATGCCAGTGTTCAGGTGACATGACATGAAAACCACAAAAAAGAGGGAAACCTTGTTGAACTCAAACGTATTAAGCCAAGTTAAAAGTCTCACAGAAATGAAAGCAATACACACGTTCATGAATCACTTGTGATTCATTAGCTCAGTTTCTGGAAATTCCTCTTCAGGAAACAGAAAATACAAAATGAGTTACATGCACACAGACGTTCTGGCAGCACTCTTTTTTTTAAAAGAGAGCATGGGAAATTACACAAACTCAGCGAGCTGTGCTCAGTGGGTAGCTGTGGCCGTAGTGCCCAGATGAAGGTTCTGGGGTCTGAATGCTGGTGCTACTTATCGTGGTTCCTGAGACTTCCCAGCGGGGGGGACACTATTCAGATTGAAATATATCCAGACTTGTTTTGATGCAAAAAGAACTACAACTAAGAGGGTAACAGGCAGGAAGGCTATGGGTTCCGAAGTGCAGGAAACAGACTGCAAGTGTCAGACTTTTTTCCTTCTGTATACAAAATTAAAAGGTTTCTCTTAAAACTCTATTGTCATGGTGACAACTGGTCCCACCAGAACTTCTCTCAGACCTTGAGCTAACCAATGCATTTTTCTTATGGAAATGTTTTTCTTAAGCTATGTTAATGAACTATGTATTTACCTTAGACTGTCTTTCTTCAAGTGGGTTCTGCCTAAGACTCAGAACTGATAATGGCTCAACAAACCAGTATGTTTTACTCATGGAAATGTTCTTAGGCTGTATTAATGAGACTATTTACTTGCTGGGAAATTTGCCTTTCTTCAAGATTCATGTCAATTGTTTTATGGCCTGGGATGACTCACCTTGTGCCAGTGTTATCTTGAAATGCAGGTTGTGGTTGAGGGGCCTGGTGCCACTCTGAGTTTTGAGTCATTTCCTTTCTCCAATTAGCAGCCTGCTGATGGTGAATAGCTTCTTGCTGAAAACTAGCAGGAGGGCACTCTTTCTGCCCCTTCTGATGTCTATGTCGGAGCTTTCTCCATCTCTTTTACATTTTAATAAAACTTTATTACACAAAAGCTCTGAGCGATCAAGCCTCGGCACTGGTCCCGGATTGAATTTCTCTCGTCTGGAGGCCAAGAATCCCAGCGTCTTTCATGGTTCAGCAGCAACGTTTCACAACACTCTGTGGTACTAACAGCCCAGGGAAGTGCACTCTAGCATCAGAGACCATGGCCCTTCACAGGCCTCCACACTTCACAGGGGCTCCATGCGCCACAGTGTAAGAAGCTATTAAATGAAAAACCAACAAGCAACCCAGGATAGAAAGCTGTATGTACATCATATGGTCGCAGCACTGGGAAACCTGTTCTGTGTTAACTGTGGTTGGGCGAGCAGAGATTTCAGGTAACCTGTGTTCCATTTGCTTTCTTTTGGTAATGGGTCTTAGTACTCTTATAATGAAAAATGTGATTAGAGAACTTTGTTGAGTTGCTAAGCCTCCAGGGCGGTAATGAAATCTGAGACAGATGATCACAATACTAGCTTTTCAACCCCATGTTTTCAGTCTTGGTATCCTTACTTGGACTCATTTTAAGAAAAGCAGGATTATAGAAATGTGAGTCAGAAGTTATAACACACTGTACTATTTGTTGTAAACTGACCAGAGGCCAAGAACCAGAACTGAAATGAACTAAGGCCACAAGCTTGGGCACAGAAGCAAGCAAGGAAGGATGAGAACAGGCAAACCAGGAAACGTCCCGGTGTAGGGACAGGCGCTCTGCTGCGGGGGGACACGGGGCCCAAGCAGGCGGACACAGCCTCTTCTCTCAGCAACGATCTCAGCTGTTACTGTTACTTCTCAGAGTCCCCACGGGGCCTGGGGACACACAGAGGGACAGACAGACACCGAGGCACACACAGAGCCTGCTCCCACTTGCACGCCCCCCGGCCTGGGTAACCTTACCCTGAGGGATGGAAAATCACTGGGCTGTCCCAGAAACCCTCTGTGGACAAATAAGCTTATTTTGCCGGGCCACCTGGAACAAAGCTGCTGGACCTTGTGTACCACTTTCGCCTGTCTGTAATCCCACCGCTCTGCAACTCCCCAGGTCTAGATCACATACCTAATCCAACGGAACAAAAGAATTCAGACCTGTCTGATCATAAAATGCCATAATTTATTATAATTTATCTGCAGTGGTTAGTTAAAATGTATACAACTCCTATATCTGATTCATCAAGAACTAGGTCTTATCAGAAGGCCTCGCTACACCCATCGACTCCACACTGGTGAACCAGAGAACACCAAGCTGGCCGGGGCTCAGCACAGTGGAGCCAGGCAGAGGGAAGGCACCTCCGACTCTCTAACTGCGCGGATCTTTCCACCGAGCCATACTCTGTCGTTAGAGAGAAATCCCCGCCCCAGATGTCTCTAAACACATGGAGACTGAACCACCAGAGGAGTGCTGCTAATTCACTGCTCGCTAGGATTCTACACGCCGGGTCTCGTGACTGCCAAGACGATTGCAGGCAAGATGCAGACAGACACAGAAAGGGTGATCTTTAAACTGGGCTCTCAGTGGCGGGGGGACTCCCGTCCTGAAGAGGGCTGGGGCATCCTGAACTTGGAGAGGTCCAGGTTTAGGTCTAAGAAGGTGTATGTGCTGTAGTCATGATGCTGGAGGTTCTTGTAGGTGGTGTTGTCAAACGGCTCGGTGGGAGCGGCTGACGCAGGCTCTGCGGGGAAAACACAACACGGTGTAAGCGGGAGCTTCTGAATGGGTCAGCTCGCTCTCTCTCACACACACACACCAAGCATTCTTCATAAACCCCACATGTAATAAATACATTGTTTACTTAAAAAGAAAAGCCCAGAAAGCAACAGTATCTTCAAAAGCAAAAGAAAGAAACTCGATGACAATTTACACTAATCATGTAAGAAGTGGAATAGCTTTTATAATGCCTTTCCATCTTACTTTGTGTAGACCCTGGACTTCTCAGAATTTTGAAAATGCCAAGAACAGTTATGGAGGGATGTGCAGGTCATTAAAAGATGCAAAAAAAAAGCAGATCCATTAAAATCTAACAGCAATAAAACATTTACAGAAGAAAAATTTTTAAGTGGCAACTAAGTGAGACTTCTAAGTCTCCAAATACAAGAAAATCAGATAAAGTCCAATGTTTTTAATGATAACACAGTTAAGGGGAACTGGAAACGAGATGTGGAACTTTTGTTAACTTTTTCAAAAAGAAGTTGGTAAACTTAAGATTCAGACTAAAAAATACTTGGTCTTCTCTCTCTATGTGGAAGAAAGAAGAATTAGAACCCACACACCTACACAATTGGTGATCTTAATACCATGTGTGTGGATGAAGCAAAAGACACCCCACTTCCCTGTGATGTGCCCTGAGACACGAGGATGGCCCGAGGGAGCGGGTGTGGGTGATGGCTGATGCCAGACGGGGTCTCACAGGCCTGCAACTACTGTTGTCCAGACTCCGTTCACGTCTACTCATGCTGCAAAAGAGTAACGGCAGTTTCCCACTATTTGAATTCACATCAAAATTCTCATTTTCATACCACAATGTTTTTCATTCTAGTCGTGTTAAAACAAACGATGTCTTATTTAGAGAACTGATCTCTTTCCCGTCTCAACAAGCAGGGTATCTTCTTGTGGGGACAGCTCAGGCAGGTGCGTCCTCACAGTCCGTGTGTGTGTGTGGGGCGGGNCTATTTGAATTCACACCAAAATTCTCATTTTCATACCACAATGTTTTTCATTCTAGTCGTATTAAAACAAACGATGTCTTATTTAGAGAACTGATCTCTTTCCCGTCTCAACAAGCAGGGTTATCTTCTTGTGGGGACAGCTCAGGCAGGTGCGTCCTCACAGTCTGTATGTGTGTGGGGGCGGGGGGGGGGGGGCGGGTTGCTGACAGAAGGGAATCGAAACCCCCGCCCCTCCCCGGCAGGACAGGAGCCCGGTGGCTGGGCTGGGCGAGCTACAGGTCACCCCCTGCAGACACTGCCCTGAAAGTCAGCTGCACTCCGCGCAGCATCTTCAGCCTCCAAAGGGCAAAGAGAATGTTGGAAAAATAACACAATCATCAAAAATTAGTCAAATTGTTTTCAAAAAGATCTGCAATCTGAAAACTCCCAATTCTGTGTTACCCTGAAGGTTTGGCAAGTCTAGAGCATAGCGGCTACAACAGCAGCAGGAAAGCAGTTTTTGGGGTCAGAAGGAGGCTGGCAGGCTCTGGTTGCAGCTTCGTATATTCATGAAAGGAGAAAAGGGGGGGGAAGAAAACACACAATACTGTAACACACAGAGTGACAGAATAATTACAGGCAGTGTACACTAGCCTAGGAGAGGCTTTAAACAGAAGCAGCACAGACAGGAAGAAGCGGGGTTTGTTAGTGATGGGTGCATTTCAAGAGCCATGGATCCTGAAACCGGAGACCTGCTTTCCCACTTTGCTGTGGTCCTCCTAAAGCACACTGTATTTTATGACGTTCGATACACAGGAAAGTGATAAAATAAGAGGAATAAACAGTTTCTCTTTAAAAATTTAGGGGAGCAAAAAAGTCCTTCATAAAAACTCAGTACACAAAAACAAAGCAGCCTGCGGGGCTCTTCAGTGGATCAGAGGACACGTCCAGGGTAAACTAGACTCGGGCAGTTCAGGGCTGCCTTAAGGTCCAGCTTCAGTCCCTAAAGTGAGCTTTTCCCTTAGGCATAAAGATGCTAAACACAAAGGCCTGTTCAGCTCACCTGAAGGCCATTCCTCCAAGTGTAAGCACCGCTCCTCACCTGGGGAGTTTAACAGAACCCTCCCACCACCCCTCACTCAATGAGGTGCCCTGCAGGTTCAACACCCTCCAAAGAATGAAGATGTTCAACTGCCTGTTCTACTGGTTAGGAAACACTCAGAAGCACCAAGGGCAAACTTTTTCATTATGACATAAATCTGAAATGTTTCAGGAATTTCTACCCATAACTAACATACACCCCCCAGCTTATCTGAGACAGTGCTACAGGCCACAGGTCTACTGGGAACCTGATCAAGTGCAACACTTCTTTTCATCGCATGGTTCTTCACAGCCTGACCTCCCCACCCAAAGGACAGAAAGAGCTCTGAACCCCAAGGCAAGGTGTACCCTGTGTGTAGTCCTGGCCTTCCACCTGAGCAGCCGAGTCCTCCAAGATCCCGCCCTTCTCCTCAAGCTTCAGGACTGCGGGCTTTTCGTCCAGAACGTCTTCATTCTGAACAGGGGCTGGCTTCAAATTTTGAACGGGTAGCTGATTTTCCAAAATCTCTTCCTCAGCCTTTAAGATTCCTTCTGCTGCCTGCTTTTCCAATTTTTCTGTTTTGAACAGGGGAAGAGCCAGCTCTCCGTCTGCTTCTGGTACTTGCTTCTCCAAAAGGCTCCCTCTGGCCTCAGGAGGAGGGGCTGGCGGCTGTCCCCCAGCTCTGGTTCCTGTTGATGGGGTGGGGGCCGGGCCGCCAGCAGGATGTGTGGACAACCCCCATGCTGGACGGTCAGACAAGGCTTTTTTAACTTCAAGTGGCTTTTGGCTTTCTTTGTCTATTTTGTTTGCTCTAGATATCTTCTGCGATTGTTTCTCCTTTACATTTTGCTTCATAGACTCCTCTGCGGCATATGACTTGGGTGCTGCGGTTTTGGGTTTGGGGCCCTTTCTGTCCTCCAGGTGCTGACTGGAGGCCTTTTTTTTCTCTGCCTGGCGGGGCCTTCCTGCAGGGCTGAGGTCCAGGTGTGGCTGCTGCAACACTGTCTTTTCTTTGGCCGATATCTCAGCTTTGGGGGCCCTATCTGCAGAGGAACGTGAGGCCTCTGCTACGGGAGACCCTCCCCTGCGTTTGCTCTTCACCTGAGGACCTGCTCCTGAGCGGTCGCCCTCCTCGTCAGACTCTGAATCAGAGGAGCTGGATGAAGATGAAGATGAAGAAGAATCATCCGTCCCTCTCCTGCCCCACTGGGCTGCTTCTGAATCTGAACCCTGTTTTCTGAATGGAGATACGACTTTCTGAGGAAACTCTACCAAAGTCTTTCTTGACAAAAGCTTCAGAAGCCCTTGGTCTGTGTGCAGCACACCGGCATCAGGGTTAGGGCTCGCTAGCGTCCTGCTTTGGCTCACAACTGGTGGGGAGGAAGCGGGCGCAGATAAGGTTTTGGACACCGCATCTGCTGTTGGGGGGGCGAGCTGCTGGCCCCTCTCCTTTGGTTCCACTACATCTAGGAAACGGCATAAAGAGGAATATTATTTTTAATACTGAGTAAAACAGTGTGAATTCATCAAGGTCACAGACATTTCATTGCATATCACCTTGTTACTGACAGTATCTTCAACATCATCACCTTATGAACTGCTCCATGGAAACCTACTTTTAAGGGAAAGCCAAGCCACACAGGAGAACAATAAAAAAAAAAAAAATTGCAGATGTCTTTCTTGATAGCTGAAGATTTTTTAAGATGGGATTTTTTTTAACAATAGAAGAAGTAACAATTTTATCTCCATTTTTCACAATGAGAGTTTCCTGATGATAATTATTTTTTAAACTACTATTTCATCTCAATTTAAGGTAAATTATAAAGATATTTTCAGATGATGAGGTTTTAGAAATGTCTGATTTCTCAAATCCCTAAAGAAATTGATGCCCCTCAAATATTTTAAAAATGACCCATATTGCATGAACTTGACCTTTTAAACAAAAGAACAAAGCAAAAGTAGAGAAGAGAGTCTGGTTTGGGTCTGGGGAAGCACATGCATGAGTTTAAGAGTGGGAGGGAGGGGAAACTGGGAGTCAAACGAAGGTGCCCTGAGAGGAACAAGAGTCCTGCAAAATCATGTCCTTCAGGGGTTTCTTTTGCCAAGGAAAACTGTTTCAAGACCAAAAAGGTCTAAAATAACTTAGTATCACATGTGTCATTAGAAACAGTGAGTCTTAAACTGTTACAGTAAGCAGTACTGTGAGTCTTAGATGTTGTAGAGTCAACTAGGAAAGAAAATGAAGTCCCACTAGTTCCATTTTCACTCAACTGTCTCTGGTGATAAATCTTTTTTAACTATACAGATAAGAAGAAAAATATAGAACAAGTTTTTATAAATTAAAATTACTTTTCATGTCTAAAGCAAAATTTAAAAAAATATATCGCCGATGAGCAAATTCTAAATGCATTTATTTTTCAAGTCTAGGAGACTATTTTATACTAAAAAGTAGACCACTTCTTTAAAGTGGAAAAAGATGCATGTCTAACGTTACCATTTTACTGGTATCCAAAAAAAATCTCTTGTTTTCTGAGATCAGGGACTATACACACACACACACACACACACACACACACACACAGACTATATATATATACACACACACACACACACATACACACAGACACACATATATACACACACATATATACATATATGTACATCAGAATAACAGAAAATGATCAAAGAAAACTGAGAAATAATCAGAAACAGGCCAGAGAGAGGTCAATGGGCAGTGTAAGAGGATATGACCGAACAGCCAGAGCCGCGGTGAGTTTAAACCCCCTCCATGCCCTGTCTGAATCTGCAGCCGTGCACCATCCCAGAACCTGCATTCTGACTGCAGGAACAGAACAAGCACAGAGCCCCAGGGTCACACTAAACATAAAATCTAGGTAAACGCATGCACATGCACTTGAACCCTCTCATTCTGTCTTTCTAAACCATACCTGAAACAGCGCAAAGGCTCTGACAAGGAATGTGTAACACACACTGGCCTGCAAACCCTGCGCCTGCTCACTTCTATCACGGATCCGCTTTTATGCTGAGCATGCATTTTCCAAGTGCGAAAAATTAACTTCTAATAAGCTTATTTTAGATAGGCTACTATCTAATACCTCACTCTTTCAAAATTTGTTATGAAGATTTTTTAAAATGTAAGTAAGTTATTAAAACATTAGACTTATCACCTATTGAAAGCAAAAAGAAAATCTCAAATGAAATAGTTTATTTTGTTTGAAAAAGGAAACTTTGATCTACCGTATTAAATAAGAATGCTTTAAAATATCTTCTATTCAGGCTGTTACTGGTAGAACCCCATAGACAGGCTAATAGCCTAAACCACAGTAACACAGTTGCCTTTCATCCGACCCTCTGCACCGCAGGCCCAGCATCCTCTGTGACTGGGAGGGAAGCCTGCTGCGATGACTACAGCTGCCACCAGTGACCCCTGTCCAGTGCCAGCGGGGACACGTCTGCACTCGGCAGTGTGGGATCCTGCCGCCCAGAGACACAGCCATGGGTACAGAACAATGGGCTTGCTCTGAACATAAGCATGACTTTACCTGTGTGTTTTCATGAACCCCTTGCGTTTCTAGAGGCAGGACACCTGCATACTCTGACAGCGTTCTAGTTCGAGTGTGACTTTCCTTGAAAGACAAACACGCGAGACACAAAGCACCTAAAATAAGACCAGTCACAGAGCCACCCCTCCCAGCATGAGAGGTGGACTTTCGGGGACGGGTTCTAATCCTCAGAGACTGTCACAGCCCCAATAAATAAAGGTCTAAAATGCAAGTCACAGCACAGAGACGGCACTCTCCTGCAGCTCTGTGTCTCCTCTCCACTTGAATCTCCTGAGTATATTTTCTCATTGAACAACGGGGGAGGGCTCGACTTACAGCTTTTTAGTAGCGCCCTAGCTAAAAACGAAGGTGACTTAGGTGTTCAAAACAGATGAGATGAGCAGGTCCACATCTTGTCAGTGGGTCACAAAACTAATTTCAGAAACAAAGGTACTTCAACAGGATACGAAAGTTTTTTGTTATATGGTAACGAAAACTTCTTTTCACATGATTTTTACTATTAAAATAGTAAAGGGCTTTTTTTGGTTTGTTTTAATGAATACACAAGAATTGATTTTTTTCCACAGGCAAGACAACACTCTGCTTATAAATATAGACCGGGGGTCTTACTGCTGGGGCTCAAATCAGGCTCCACTACTGACATGGTGTGACCCTCGGTGGCTCAGGAGTCTCCCCCCCACCCCTCCACTTTCTCATCTATAACATGGGGATGTTGGTAGCACCTATTCACAGAGCTGAAGACCAGGAGGAACGCATGGAGCACTTAAACAGCACCAGCAATGCTGGTCAGAATTAAGCATACCAAATCCCTACTTCCAGATTCCGCCCTTTTCAGACTGAAATGGGCACTTGAAGCAGGGAATTAACTTTGGCTTCTCAACAGATTCTTTAAAAAGTGACACAGGAGTTATTCAATTGATGGTCTATTACTGTTGGTGCCAAATTCAGCCTAGGGGCGGAATTTACCAGAACACTGAAGCTGGCGAGCCCGGTGGTTATGCAGGGGAGCATCCACGGGCAGACCCCAGGTTCTGACGTCTGTGTCCACCATGCTGGTCGCCCTCCCAGGAAGGAAGCCTGTGCTCCGAAGGGCTGGTGTCCCAGGTGGAAGAAGGCAGACTGTGTTTACCCTGGACACAGACCCTGGACTAGAGGTGACCCCAAGGCTGAGCGCTCAGGACCCCATCAGCATTGCAGCAAGCCCCACGCGAGGTTCCAAAGCTGGCCCCAGTGTACAGGCTTTGACCTGGCCAGGTGCCACTGGTGGGCCAAGGCACTTCCATATCTCAAGCCACCAATCCCTGACACCTCGGGAGAAATACTGAGGACTGCACATGCTGACCTGGAAGCACCATTTCTTTTCCTTCATGCAGGGATTGGAATTACTTTTTAAGTTCTGAAAGACAAGGGTAAAGTGCATTAAAGACAGCACAGCTCTAAAAGCTGTCTTCCCACCTGACCACACACACATCACACAGGTCATCAGTCTCACACTGACCTAGCAAGACTGGCCCGCTGACCCTGCTCAGCACGGAGGGACTCAGGCCTGCAGGGCTTGCCGTGGCCAGAGGCAGAAGCTACATGAGTCCAAGGCCCACCCCCAGCTCGGTATGCCTTTCCCACAACCACACCCAAGACCATCACAGGCTGAAGCATTCCATTTCTATTCACATACAGAAGTACATTTCTAAAAAAGGGGTCTTTGGGGGAAAAAGAGACTTCATGTTGAAGATTGTTGCTGTTTAGTCACTAAGTCATGTCCAACTCTTTTGTGGCCCCATGGATTGTGGCCCTCCAGGCTCCTCTGTTCATGGGATTTCCCAGGCAAGAATACTGGAGTGGGCTGCCATTTCTGTCTCCAGGGGATCTTCCTGACCTAGGGATTGACTCCACAGTCCAACACGCATCTCCTGCATTGCAGGCGGGATTCTTCACCACTGAGCCACCAGGGAAGCCCTACGTTTAAGATAGCTACTTTAAAATGTGAAAAAAGAACATGGGCTTTAAAAACGTGGCAGGTGCAGGACAGAAAACAGCAAACTTCCTGTTGAATTCAAGCCTCCAGTGGACGAGCGCACAGACACACAGGGAGGGTACGCGTCCTTAGCCAAGACTGATGGCATGTGAAAGGCAGCGGAAGGCTCTCTCAACAACACGGCAATATTTTATAACCTACCTGTGTTTTTGTGTGCAGATGAAGAGGGAACAAAAGCATTACACACTTTCAAACACTCAAACTGAGGAAATAATATTTTGATGAAAATGAGACAAACTCAAACTATCATTCTGAACCCTGTATAGTCAAAGATTTAGAAAGAGACTGTACATTGTATATGTATATTAAGAGTTAACTGAGGTTTCATAAATTAAGACTAAATGCAATGGGCCTCTTAAATAGTCCCTTGGACAGTAAGGATCAAACCAGTCAATCCTGAGAGAAATCAACCCTGACTATTCATTGGAAGGACTGATGCTGAAGTTGAAGCTCCAGTATTTTGGCCACCTGATGTGAAGAGCCGACTCACTGGAAAAGACCCTGATGCTAGGAAAGACTGAGGGCAGGAGGAGAAAGGGGTGGCAGAGGAAGAGATGGTTGGATGGCATCACCGATTCAATGGAGAGGAGTTTGAGCAAGCTCCAGGAGACAGTGGAGGACAGGGAAGCCTGGTGTGCTGTAGGCCATGGGGTCGCAGAGAGTCGGACTCGACTGAGTAACGGAAAAACAGCAATGCTGCATTTCCTGTTTCCCCCCATGAGCATGTACTGCACGGGATTCAGGAGAAACAGTCCAAACTGGCGGTAAAGTCAAAATGACTATGGAAAGAGCTAGAAGCAGATAACCACACTGTTAAGGGGGTCTTAAGCCTACTCCTACCTCCCTCTCCATAGTCATAAAAAGACGCCTGCAGTCCCTGGCTATGACCAAGCAAATCCTGGGAGACCACTGACGAGTTCCAGAGACACCGAAAAAAGTCAGTCAGGGAGGGAAAACGGTGGAGGGCACAGCCACCTCACAGGAGCACGTGAGCACGGCCATCAGATACCACAGAGCCTGCATACCCTGCATCCCACTGCTACCCACAGAGTCTGACGTTCAGAAAATACAGAGAACCAGTTCAGGGCTACACACTGAGTCAAAGACGATGATGTTACTGCCGTGTTTGGGCTAATACGAGTCACTGATCTTCTGTCTGATTGTAATCTGGACAGTCTTTAAAAAGTAAGCATCAAATTATGTAGCTAGAAAGTTCTTTCTAATGCCTAGCAAGCTGACTTATTCACTCTGCCTTCTCTCTCACTCATGACGACCATGAAAACCTTACTCTTTGGTGGGCTCTGCTTCTTGGGGTTCGGTGGTAATCCCTTTTCATTCTTTCCTGATTCTGCAGAGAGAGACACTGCAGGAGCAAGTCCTCGAAACACGCCTGCTTCCAGAAGCATAGTCTGACAAAAGAATGGCACAACAACAGAAATTTCAGAGTAATACCATTTACAACCTCTATTACGGCATGAATACTATGTATTATTACGACATATAAATGCTGTGAATTCATATGGCATATTTCTAATGGTTATTATAATTTTCAGCATCTACATATATTATGGAAAGTTTGGAAAATACAAAAAAAACTGTGAGCACAAAACGCCTGAGTTCAAGGACAGTCACTACTAGCATTCGAGTATTTCTTCCAAAGTGACTTTCTCCTAGGCATACTTTTTTGTAGTCTCCAATTACCTATCAATCTACAAAACACTTGATTCTTTTCATAAAATGTTTTCCTGTGCTTAGAATATAAAGCAGAAGCACAATCTAGCCATTAAAAATGCTACTGAAGATTAAAAATGCTACTGAAGATGAAAAATAGTTGCTTCAAAACTGTCTACCATACATTGAAGGTGAAACGTCACAGAGTGTTCTTTCCCTCAGTATATACTCACTAAGCCTAGTATGTGCTGGACACAGAACACGGGCACCTAGAGGAGTACCCACATGAAGGCGAAGGCTTTGTTTCTTCTGGTTATGACATCAGTTCAGTTCAGTTCAGTCGCTCAGTCGGGTCTGACTCTTTGCGACCCCATGAACCACAGCACGCCAGGCCTCCCTGTCCATCACCAACTCCCAGAGTCTACCTAAACCCATGTCCATTGAGTTGGTGATGCCATCCAACCATCTCATCCTCTGTTGGCTCCTTCTCTTCCTGCCCTCAATCTTTCCCAGCATCAGGGTCTTTTCAAATGAGTCAGCTCTTTGTATCAGGTGGCCAAAGTACTGGAGTTGCAGCTTCAGCATCAGTCCTTCCAATGAACACCCAGGACTGATGTCCTTTAGGATGGACGGGTTGGATCTCCTTGCAGTCCAAGGGACTCTCAAGAGTCTTCTCCAACACTACAGTTCAAAAGCATCAATTCTTCGGCGCTCAGCTTTCTTCACAGTCCAACTCTCACATCTATACATGACTACTAGAAAAACCATAGCCTTGACTAGATGGACCTTTGTTGACAAAGTAATGTCTGCTTTTTAATATGCTATCTAGGTTGGTCATAACTTTCCTTCCAAGGAGTAAGCGTTTTAATTTCATGGCTGCAACCACCATCTGCAGTGATTTTGGAGTCCCCCAAAATAAAGTCTGACACTGTGTATATGTATACACAAAAGCCTGAAAAATGAACTGGGCCAAGATATGAAAAGGAAAATAGTGGCCTCTCTCACAACAGATGCTCCCTCCATTATCTGTATTTTGCGACGATTAGAATAGTTATTGCTTTTGTCATGAGTCATTTTTAATTTTAAATACAGTGAAGTGGACTTAGCTTTGTCCAGATGGAGAAAGTTCTTTCTCCTTTTCATTTCACAGATGAGGTAACCTAAGCTGGCTTCTTAGTGGCTGCCTAGTTACCAAGTCAACCAGGTTCTTGAAAGTTCCCTCCTTTCCTCTAGGGTTAAATAACAGTTAGAGACACTGTCCTCAAGGGTTCTGGCGGGGGTTCTGGTGCGGGACACCTGCGGCCCCTACACCTGTCCGTGGCCTGGCCGCACACCGGAGGCTCCTGGGGTTCGGGGTGCAGAGGGGACGGTGGCCAGGGTCGCCGGGACCCTCGTCGCTCTCAGGCCTGGCTCCTGATCCCCCCTNTGGGGCGACTTAGCAGCAGCAGCCTGCGGGGCAAAGACTCTCCACTTCCAACCCTGCCCTCTTAGGCATAAGCTTGGGTGAAAAGTGAAGGTGAAGTCGCTCAGTCATGTCCGACTCTTTGAGTCCCCGTGGACTGTAGCCCACCAGAATACTGGAGTGGGTTGCCATTTCCTTCTCCAGGGGATCTTCCCGACCCAGGGATCTAACCCAAGTCTCCCGGATTGCAGGCAGACACTTCAACCTCTGAGCTACCAGGGAAGCTCTAAACTTGGGTAGGGGTAGTTACTTATTGACCTCCTTCTCACCCTGTCGATCGTGCCTTCACGAGTCTCTGCGGCATGCCTCATGACTCGTCACTGGAAGTATCCTGTTCAAGAGGAGCGGACCCCTACCTCAGCTCCACCAGGAAAAGAGGCCCTCCAACTTGGTTAAGGCTGGAGACTCATTCAGGTGGCAAGATAAATGGGTAAAACAGGTCTAACAGGAAACCCTGCCCCATTTGGTTAAAAAAAAAAAAGCAACCACATAGGATTAACAGAAACTGGTGACTAACAAGATTCTTGAGCTTGTCAGGGTAGCAGCTAAAGGAGGGACTTCCTTGGCTGTCCAGTGATTAGGACTGTGCCCTTCCAATGCAGGGGGTGCAGGTTCCATCCCTGGTCAGAGAACTTAGATCCCACATGTTGTGGGCATGCCCCCCGCCCCCCCCAAAAAAGCTAGCTCAAGTAACAGCTTGCTGAAAGTTCTACTTTTAACCTGCCTTCATTGACCAAGCTCACCTCAATTACTTTTGACTCCTTTTTGTTGTTTTTTGGTCACTAAGTTGTATCCGACTGTTTGTGACCCCCATGGACTGCAGCACTCCACGCTTCACTGTCCTTCACTATCTCTGGAAGTTTGCTCAAATGCATGTCCACTGTCGGTGATACTATCTAACCGTCTCATCCTCTGCCACCCGCTTCTCCTTTTGCCCTCAATCTAGTGGCTCAGATGGTCAAAAAATCTGCCTGCAGTGCAGGAGACCTGGGTTCGATTCCTGAGTCCAGAAGATCCCCTGGAGAAGTGAATGGCAACCACTCAGCTATTCTTGCCTGGAAAATTCCACGGACAGAGGAACCTGGTGGGCTACAGTCCATGGGATCGCCAAGAATGATGTGACTGAGTGACACTTTCCCAGCATCAGGGTCTTTTCCAGTGAGTCTGCTCTTTGCATCAGGTGGCCAAAGTATTGACGCATCAACTTCAGCATCAGTCCTTCCAACGTTGATTTTCTTTATGATCGACAGGTTTGATTTCCTTGCTGTCCAAGGGACTCTCAAGAGTCTTCTCCAGCACCACAGTTCAAAAGCATCAATTCTTCGGCATTCAGCTTTCTTTATAGTCCAACTCTCACATCCATACTTGACTACTAGAAAAACCATAGCTTTGAATAGATGGACTTTTGTTGGCAAATATGCTGTCTAGATTTGTTACAGCTTTCCATCCAAGGAGAAAGCGTCTTTTCATTTCATTTCATTTGACTCTTTAGCCTCACCTATAGAGAACAACGCTGACATATGGTCACTACAGTAAAACAGATTTTAGTTGTTTTCCAGGAAATTGGGGTGAGCACCTGTCTAGTTCAAGCTGGCTAAGACTGGTTGGGATCACCAACCCTAAAACTGGGTGTGTGCCAGGTGTCTGATGAATGACCTTTTGACATCAGTAAGCTGGAAACTCCACCCTCGGATCATGCTAAGGGCTTCCATTTTTGACCATGCCTCTTATGAAAAAGCATGCAAGTCAGAGACACCAGAGGTTCAACCGTTCCCTGATTCCAATCTCCTTTCCCCATGCCTGAGATCACCTGCTTCCTTATCTCATTAATACCTCAAGCCCCTCAACATAGGGCAGGTGCATTTAAGATTTGTTCTCTCATCTCCTTACTCGGCTGCCTTGTGAACGAGCTGTTTCTCTGCTGCACACACCCTGTTTGTGCCGAGGCTGCACTCACAGTCTCAGCGTTTGGCCTCCTGCACATCACAGATGACCCTGGTTCAATAATACTCAGACCCTTGTCAAAGGGGACTCGAGTCAAGTGCATGCAATGGGACCTGCCACTGTCCACACTGGGAGGCAAGGACAAGGACTCAAGCCTAAGGGTAATAATAAGGAAGGTGTCCTTGTCACTGCAGAGAAAAGGAAGAAAACATGTGGATGGAAGAATCATCCTTTGCTCAAACCTAATTAACTGTTGCCTCCAGGGGCAACAATTCAGGCTTGTCTTTGTGAATTTTGCCTGTTTTGTAGGTGATTAAGAATATTGAAGGTGATAAACCACAGGGTTTGAAATTGGAAAGTCTACATCACCCTCATTCTTGGGATCCAGAGACCTCGGTTCTCTCTCACCAGCATTGGGGTAGACATCTGGCTTGGTTTCCAAGTGGCTTAGTGGTAAAGAATCCACCTGCCAATGCAGGAGACTCAGAAGACCTGGGTTGGGAAGATCCCCTGGAGGAGGAGATGGCAACCTAGTCCAGTATTCTTGCCTGGAGAATCCCATGACAGAGGGCCTGGCTGGCTACAGTCCATGGGGTTGCAAAAGAGTTGGACAGGACAGCAACAGGCATCTTGTTAGAGTCCTAAGACTCAGTAACGAAGAAAGTAAAAAGACCTCCCGCAGTTAACAAGGTGGGGTCATCAGCCAGAGTGGCTTGAGGAGGTGGTACTTTGAGGATAACCATGGGAGGAAGTGACCCAGTGAGTTGGGGGGTGCATCTTGATGGTTTTTCAAAGAAGCGATATGATTATGGGTGTGAAGGTGACTATGGCAACTGTGTATAAGATCAGTGCTGACTGGAAAATTAAAATGTACAACATGAGAGTTGGGAGTTAAACTTTATTTGGGGAAAATGAGTGTAGCCTAGGAGACAGCCTCTCAGATAACTGAGGAAGTGCTCCGAAGAGGTGGGGGGAGGTCAGCGTTATATATGATTTTAGTGAACAGAGTTCGAGCACACATTTCAGCAGAGGCTCGCTGCTAGGGGCAGATGTCACCGTTAATGATTCTAGCTTTTCTAGATACAAGGAGATGGAAGAATTGGGCTCATAAATTCTTCTCCTGAAAATATCTACCTACCTGAAGGCCTGTTCTGCCAGTTTTTCCTGGAGCACAGAATGCCTTGTTCCTGATCTGCACCCTAAACTACTTTCAGGGGGTCTTGTGGCCCATGACTTCATCCGTGTAGAGGTAGCTGTCAGGTGACGATTTGTAGAGGGCACAGTGCCTAAGCCTGGGGGCAGCAGGGCCTCGTTGGAAGCTGCTGCAGTCAGGTGAGAAGGCTGCTACGTTTGGCCAAAAGGAACAGAAACCACAGGATTGAGTGCAAGAGGAAAATAGAAAAATCAAGCGGAAGCCAGAGAAAGGACCAGTGGTTTCACAGGGATTTGTGAAGACAGGATTATATCCTATTTAATGGTCAGCTGGAAAACTGTAGACTAGATTTTGCTGACAGTGGGGACTGTTGCTCAATTGTTAATTCTCTGGCCAGAGTCTTTCTGCAGGCACCAGTCACCTCTGCCTGAAACTCTAGCAAGTGGTGACCTAGCATTTTTAGGCAAAACCTCAAAAATTGTGTTTGTCAATATTCCTTAATTAATCACATACATTTATTTCTACACTACTGGAAATCCCACCCATCCATCTTAAAAACCATCAACATGCCCACCCCACCTCCTAAACACTGGGTCACTTCCTCCCATGGTTACCCTCAGTGTACCTCCACTTTGGCTGATGACCCCAACTCATCAACTGCGGTTTAGTTTTAAAACTTTTTAGGATAAACTAAATAACTGGAACATAACTTGGACCAGTGATGGGTCCTGAACTCAAAAAGGTGTTTGGGCCAAAGAGGAAAATAAAAACACTCAGCTATCACACCTTCCACATGCATGACCTCACTCTGCATTCTGAGTTTAGACATACATGCTTGGTAAGCCCCAAAGGAAATGTAATTTTTAAAATTGAAGTATAGTTGATTTACAATGGTGTTAATTCCCATTATACAGCAAACTGATTCATATATATATATATTCTTTTAAAAATATTCTTTTCCATTATGGCAAAGGAAATATATTATGCATTATCCTATGTAAATAAATACAATTTAATTATGTGTCTTAGATGAAGATTATTTTGAAAAAGCTTTCAGTAGCTGTGTAGTTTTTCTTATTTATTTTGATTGGAGTAGAGTTGATTTACAGTATTGTGTTAGCTTCACGTATACAGCAAAGTGATTCAGCTTTATATGTATGTATATTATAATAATATAGGTATATTCTTTTTCAGATGCTTTTCCCATATAGGTTAATACAAAATATTGGGTATAGTTCCCTGTCTTATACAGTAGGTCCTTGTTGCTTATCTGTTTTATATATAGTAGTGTATTTATAATACCTGTCATTTTAAACTATTGTTTACAATGATCACACATAATATGCCTTACTTAGTAAGATAATTTTCTTATTTTATTTATTTTTTGGTTCTGTTGGGTCTTCGTTGCTGCGCGTGGGCTTTCTCTTGTAGAAAGTGGGGGTTACTCTCTAGCTGTTTGGGGGGGCTTCTCTCTGCAGTGGTTGCTCTTGTTGCAGAGCACAGGCTCGAGGCACACAGGCTTCAGGAGCTGTGGCGTGTGGGCTCGTAGCTGTGGCTCAAGGGCTCTAGAGTGCAGGCTCAGTAGTAAGGACACATGGGCTTGGTTGCTCTGCAGCGTGCGGAATCCTCCTGTACCAGGGATCGATCCTGTGTCATCTGCATGGCAGGCATATTCTTATCCACTGTTCAGTTGCTCAGTCATGTCCGACTCTTTGCGACCCCATGAATCGCAGCACCCCAGGCCTCCCTGTCCATCACCAACTCCCGGAGTTCACTCGGACTCACGTCCATCGAGTCAGTGATGCCATCCAGCCATCTCATCCTGGGTCGTCCCCTTCTCCTCCTGCCCCCAATCCCTCCCAGCATCAGAGTCTTTTCCAATGAGTCAACTCTTCAAATGAGGTGGCCAAAGTACTGGAGTTTCAGCTTTAGCATCGTTCCTTCCAAAGAAATCCCAGGGCTGATCTCCTTCAGAATGGACTGGTTACCACCAGGGAAGTCTGATAATTTTCTTTTTAATAAAAGAATTTTTAAAAAGCAGGTTGCTCAGCAAACAGGAAAAGTAAATTGAAAAGCTTTTATATAAGGAGAAAAGAAAATAAGAAATTTGAAGTTAAAGTATGTGCGAGCTCAGGGTCCGACTCTTTGCAACCCCAGGCTTTACAATGCCAGGCTTTTCTGTCCATGGGATTCTCCACGCAAGAATATTGGAGTGGGTTGCCATTTCTTCCTCCAGGGGATCTTCTGAACCCAGGGATCAAACCCGCCTGTCTCCCATGTCTCCTGAAATGGCAGGCAGACTCTTTACCACTGAGCCACCTGGGAAGCCCTGAAGTTATATTGCATGTAACTAAAACTGTGTTTTAAAACATATGTAATGACTTCTGTTTCTCGCAGAAAGTGGTCACTAGACATGATGGAAAACCCTGGGTTACAGAACAAGTAGCAATGCTGGGTACAATGTCACCAGCATACTATCAAATAACCAGCTCTGTTCTCATTCCGGTTCTGTTTCCTGTGGCCTCTGTGGTTTCTTGTTCATACTTGCTGTGCAGGGATGTACTGGAAGCTCGTGTCTCTGGGCTCTTCTCCCAGGGAATCCCCAAGTCCTGGGGTGAATGTGCATTCCTCCAAGTGGACTTGAGGTTTGCCTCCCAACTCCTCTGAGTGTTGCTTATCTTGCCCAAGTGAGATCATTTTTTTCACAGCTTGGAGTGTCCTGAACTACAGGAAGTGTGTGTCTCCAGGGGCCAAAAAAACAGAGAAGCCTGAAGCCACACGAAGGCAGCACTGCCCTGGGAGCATTTGCTGATCTCAGTAAGTCAAAGTCTTGGTTTAACTGACATCAGGGGAAGAGGAGACGAGACTTTGGCCCTGTGAACACTTGGGAGTGACCTGGAGAGAATCAGAGGAACCCTTGCAGAACTGACCCTCAGTGACAGGGTGAACCTGGGCAAAGCCACCCACTAGCAAAAACAATTTTAGCAAAGAAAGGCCGCAGGAAATGTGTCTTTCTCTCAGGTGAGGAAAAATGTCTTAAGGTCTATTCTCTCTTGAGTCTGGGATTAGAAGACGCGCATACCTCCCTTGGTTCAGGACACTCTAAACTGTTTAATTACATTGAAATTAAAATTTCTCTTTAGCAAAGGTACTTTTGTGTTTGCTTTTTAGATTCCACATATAAATGAAATCGTCCAGTCTTTGTCTTCATCTGACCTTTCACTTGGCATGATATCCTCAAGGTCCATCTGTTATTGCATAGACCACATCTTCAGCCGTGTATCTGTTGATGGACGCTAAGGTTATTTCCATGTCTCTGTGTGTTAGTCGCTCAGTTATGTCCGACTCTTTGCGACCCCGTGGGCTGTAGCCCACAGGCTCCTCTGTCCATGGGATTTCCCAGGCAAGAATACTTGAGTGGGTTGCCATTTCCTCCTCCAGGGGATCTTCCTGACCCAGGAATTGAACCCGGGTCTCTCACATTGCAGGCAGATTCATTTCCATCTGAGCCACAAGGGAAGATTATTGTAAATAATGCTGCATTGAGTGGGAGGATGCAGTCATTTCTTCAACACAGTGATTTCATTTCCTTTGGGTTTATTTGCAGAAGTGGGATGGCTGGGTCCTGTGACAGTTCTACTTTTTATTCTTGGAGGAACTGTGCCAGTTTATTATGTTCCCACCAACAGTGTACAGGGGTTCCCTTTTGTCCACATTGTCAACAGCATTTGTTCTTTCTTTTCTTCTTGTTATTAGCCATTTTAACAGGTGTGAGGTGCTGTCTCATTGTGGTTTTGATTTCCCTGGTGATTAGTGATGCTGAGCACCTTTTGGTGTACCTGTTGGCCTTTTGAATATCTTACTTGGAAAAATGTCTTTTCAGGTCTTTTGAATATCTTTTAACTGGATTTTTTTCCTGCTATGGAGTTGTATGAGTTCTTCATATATTTTGGATATTAACCCCTTATCAGATGTATGATTTGCAAATATTTTGATATTTTGTCCGATTCAGTCAGTTACCTTTTCCTTTTGTTGATTATTTCTTTGCTCTGGAGACGAATTTTGGTTTGATTTGCCTTTTTTTTTTTTTTTTTAATTGCCTGTGCTTTTGGTGAGAGCCAATTAATCCCTTCCCGGACCAATGTCAAGGAGCTTCTTCCTTGGATGGAATGTTCTGTGTATATGTATTAGATTCATCTGGTCTAAAGTATATTTCAAGACCTATGTTTATTTATTCATTTTCTGTCTGGATCGCCTATCCATTGTTGAAATGGGGTATTGAAGTTCTCTATTGTTATTGTATTGCTGTCCACTTCTCCCTTCAGATCTGTTAATATTTGCTTAATATACTTAGATGTAGGAGAAGGCAATGGCAACCCACTCCAGTACTCTTGCCTGGAAAATCCC
>SJYQ01094721.1:42559-168385 GCA_006410935.1 Redunca redunca
AAGGTGCAAACACCGGAAGACTCTCCCAACAAAGGCCAGCCCAAATGGCGAACCTACAGAAGCATGACCTAAATAAATGCTTATTGTTTTAGGCTGTCCAATTTTGTGTTTGTTATGCATTATGGTAATGGATAATGGATTTGTTGTGGTTGTTCAGTTGCTAAGTTGTGTCTGACTCTTTGCACCCCCATGAACTACAGCACGCCAGGCTCTCCTGTCCTTCACTGTCTCCCAGAGTTTGCTGAAAGTCTTGTCTATTGAGTCAGTGATGCTATCTAACCATCTCATCCTCTGCTGCCCTCTTCTCCTGCCCTCAGTCTTTCTCAGCATCAGGGTCTTTTTCAGTGAGTCCGCTCTTTGCATCAGGTGGCCAAAGGATTGGAGCTTCAGCTTCAGCATCAATCCTTCCAATGAATATTCAGGACTGATTTCCTTTAGGATCTCCTTGAGTGCAAGGGACACTCAAGAGTCATCTCCAGCATCACAGTTTGAATACAGTTTTACTAATAACACTGCTAACTGCTTTGAGAGAATTACCACAAGAGATGGTAGAAAACTAAATGACACTCCATTTTTATCCATATGGTAAATGATTAACACGCCCTCATTGTTTTATAAATTTCAGAGAAGTAAAACTTGGTTATAATTTAGCCACTTTAAGAAATTATTTAAAAAAAAAATTAAAAAAAAAAAAGCCAAATTATCCAGAAGTGAAATTTGAGTAGTGAGTTTTGGGTAATATGCTAGAAAAATTAGATAGCAAAATATCCAGGCATCATATTAATGCTGAAAATTATAGTTTACTTATACATAACAGCAATAATGATAAAAGCCACTTAAAACAGTACCCTTATAGACACATATTAACATCAGATAGCATACAACAAAATAAATATGAGTAGCACTATAAGAGATGAAAAAGAAAAGAGTGCGAAAATAAAAATAAGCTGAAAAACATTTCAATTTAGACTTGATTAAAATTTAAAAGTATGGACCTAACAGAAGCAGATGATATTAAGAAGAGGTGGCAAGAATGCACAGAAGAACTATACAAAAAACATCTTAATAACCCACATAACCAAGATGATGTGATCTGTCACCTAGAGCCAGACATCCTGGAGTGCGAAGTCTAGTGGGCCTTAGGAAGCATCATTATGAACAAAGCTATTGGAGGGGATAGAATTCCAGTGGAGCTATTTCAAATCCTAAAAGATGATGCTGTGAAAGTGCTGCACTCAATATGCCAGCAAATTTGGAAAACTCAGCAGTGGCCACAGGACTGGAAAAGGTCCGTTTTCATTCCAATCCCAAAGAAAGGCAGTGCTGAAGAATATTCAAACTACTGCACAATTGCACTCATCTCACACGCTAATAAAGTAATGCTCAAAATTCTCCAAGCGAGGCTTCAACTTTCAGATGTTCTGGATTTAGGAAAGGCAGAGGAACCAGAGATCAAATTGCCAACATCCGCTGGATCATCGAAGAAGCCAGAGAATTCCAGAAAAATATCTACCTCTGCTTCATTGACTATGCCAAAGCTTTTGACTGTGTGGATCACAACAAACTGTAGAAAATGCTTCAAAAGATGGGAATACCTGACCACCTTACCTGCCTCCTGAGAAACCTGTATGTAGGTCAAGAAGGAACAGTTAGAAGCAGACATGGAACAACAGACTGTTTCCAAATTGGGAAAAGAGTACGTCAAGGCTGTATATTGTCACCTTGCTTATTTAACTTATATATAGAGGACATCACGAAAAATGCCAGAGTGGATGAAGCACAAGCTGGAATTAAGATTGCTGGGAAAAGTATCAATAACCTCAGATATGCAGATGACACCACCCTTATGGCAGAAAGCGAGGGGGAATGAGGAACTTAAGAGCCTCTTGATGAAAGTGAAAGAGGAGAGTGAAAAAAACAGCTTAAAGCTACATTCAAGAAACTGAGATTATGGCATCTGGTCCCATCACTTCATGGCAAATAGGTGGGGAAACAGTGAGACTTTATTTTCTTGGGCTCCAAAATCACTACAGCCATGAAATTAATAGACACTTGCTCCTTGGAAGAAAAGCTATGACAAACCTAGACAGCATATTAAAAAGCAGACATTACTTTGCTGACAAAAATCCATATAGTCAAAGCTATGGTTTTTCCAGTAGTCATGTGTGGATGTGGGAATTGGACCATAAAGAAAGCTGAGCACTGAAGAATTGATGCTTTTGAACTGTGGTGTTAAAGAGGACTCTCGCTTGTCCCTTGAACATCAAGGAGACCAAACCAATCAACCCTAAAGGAAATCTGTCCTTTATATTCATTGGAAGGACTGATGCTGAAGCTGAAGCTTCAATCCTTTGGACAGCTGATGCAAATAACTGACTCATTAGAAAAGACCTTGATGCTGGGAAAGACTGAAGGCAGGAGGAGAAGGGGATGACAGAGGATGAGATAGTTGGATGCATCATCGACTCAATGGACATGAGTTTAAGCAAGCCCTGGGAGTGGTGATGGATAGGGAAGCCTGGCATGCTGCTGTCCATGGGGTCGCAAAGTGTTGTACATGACTGAGCAACTGAACTGAACTGAAAATGAAAAAGTAGGGTATAGTTTATGAAATTTGACTTAGAAAATCTTGAGAAAAATAAGTCTTATTGGCACAAGTATTGATACTATTCAAATTCAAAGTGTGATGCAAGTGATTTATCATCTCAAAAAGATCATAATGATTAAGTTTTGTTCACATCTGATGGTCAAGCAAAGATCTTTAAGTTTTCATTTATACATGCTCTGAGTCTTCTGATATAATGCAGGATTCCTCTTAAAGTTTGGTCTCCAATTATACTGTAGCTCCATAAAACTGTAATTATTTCTAATGGTTGTAAGCTATAACATGAAGATAATGAAGCTTCACTATCAGTTTATGCAAATGACATTCAATTGTATTTAATATGTGTTATAGAACATTTAGGAAGATGTAAGCCACAGTTGTAAGAGAAGTTTAGTTTGCTTCTGAGCCTGGTGATGACTGGCTGGCTGTCTCTGGTCTTGGTATTGTTATCCCACCCAGAAGAGAAACTGTAAATTCACCTGCATGCCTGAAAAATACCCCGGCCATGGACTTTCACTGTGAAGCTTAGGTTAGCTGAATAGAAAGGATGTTTATAGCAGATTCATTTTTAGAAACACTGTGAAGTCTCTTGTATGGAGGAACTGGAAGCCTTTCAGCAAATACTGAAAATGTATTTGCTCCACTCATGACGAAGGTTGGAAGCTGGAACGAGCATAACAAAGGGTTATGAGCGTTCACCGAGTGCCTGAGGCTGGGAACAGATAACTGAAGGGTCAGTACGCCCGGCCTTGAGGCGTTCAAAGGCTTCCTTCTGACCACCTGTTTCTGGGAGCAAGGACTATTGTTTCATGATAAGACTCCCTTTAGAGTTTCGCCAAAGCTATATTATGTCTTGGGCGGTGGGAATTGTATTTGATGCTTGAATGCTTTGATGTTTATCAAGAAAGGCTATGTGCAAGTCTGCTTTATGCTCTGCTCCCTGAGACCATATATCTGCGAAAGCTGGATAATAAAATTTGTCAGTCCACTAGAGGCTGTCCCTGAATGTCCTTTTTAGAGTGCGGTTCTCCAAGCCTTACAACTGGCGCCCAACGTGGGGCTCGAAGCAGCAGACTGATTTTGAACAAGGACCGCACTCCTGCAGAAGCGAGGTAAGCAGGATGGGACATGAGACAAGTAAAATTCCTTTTGTTCATCTCATGCATCATTTCTTGAAACAATACAGGGTTAATCTGCCTGAAGAGCAGTTAACTAGCTGTTACCAGACAATGGTTGAATATAATCCATGGTTTCCAGAGGAAGGAACCTTGGATTTACAAACTTGGACCAGAGTAAAGAATAATGTTTTAAAAGCTTATAGACAGGGGGTAAAAATTCCCCCACAATGGTGGGTAACTTGGTCGCTTTTATGGGTCGTTATGGAACAATTAGATGGCTCGGGAGGAGATTTAGAGGTTGAAACTGTTCGATCCCTGCATGAATGTGAATTAGAAGAGAAAGATCTGTCAGAGGTTTTAAATCAGAAAAATGTCATGCTAAGGCAGATTACAGACAAACAAGAGTTACAGGTGCTAAAAGCAATTAAACAATCAACTTTGCCAGAGGTCCCCGATCCGCCTTTATCTTGCTTTTCGCGAGCTCATATTAACAAGCCTCTAACACCGGCCTTTCTGCCCGCTGCAACGCTGTCCGCTGCTGCTACTGCTCCCCTATTTCCTAGCATTCCTCCTCGGGACATGCCTCTTTGTGCGTGGGCTTTTCCGGTCCAACTTAATAATCCTCAACCTGGACATAATCAGTAGCAATCACCTGATTTCAGTTTGCTCACGAAATTCAAAAAAGCATGTACGCTATATGGACCTATCTCACCCTACTGTATGGAATTTCTTAGGGGCTGGGCGGATCAGTGGCTTCATGCAGATTTTTTTACAGTTGCTAAAATGGTTATGACTCCACAACAGCTACTACAGTGGCAAATGTGGGTCACGGATGAAGCCAAATTAATCTTGCAAGAACAGCAAAGCAGGGGAGCCTGCTGGACTAAATTTTGAAATTCTCACCGGCACCAGAGCTGTGGCTAAAACTGCTGTGCAATTATAATTTGTGCAGCCGCCCATGTTATACTGGATTAAGGAAGTAGCTATCAGAACACGGGCTAAAATCGACAGTTCCACCTCTGAAGGATCTTTTGTAAAAATATTGCAGGGACCAACTGAAGAATATGCTCAATTTATTGGTAAATTGAAGGAGGCCATTGATCACAGTCTTAAGGATGCATCTTTGCGAGAAATCATTTTGAAACAACTGGCTTTTGATAATGCTAATAAAGATTGTCAAGCTATTATCAGACCTATTAGGGAGCAAGGAGGAGTTATGGAATACTTGAAAGCCTGCAGGAATGTGGAGACGATTCAACATAAAGCTAAAATAGCCACTTTAGAAACCTTAAATGTTTCCCAAAAGTCTAAAGTTAAATGTTTTAACTGCGGCAAGCCAGGACACATGTGGAAGCAATGTCACTTGCCTCGACAAACAGGTCTTTCTCCTGACAAAGGAGGGGCTATTAAAATGAAGCCCCCCGGGCTCTGCCCAAAATGTAAAAAGGGGAATCATTGGCTGAGTGAATGCCACTCTAGATCTGATAAACAAGGTAATGCTTTACCCATTCAGACACCTCCTTTGGGAAACTAGAACAGGGGCTCTCCTCTAGCCCCCTTAAACAAGGAGGACAACCAAATATTACTGAATTAACAGCGGCTACCAGACATAGCACATGTGTAGACATTCCTGCTCCCCGAGATATGGAATTATTAATGGTAAATAATCCTATAAAAATCTTAACTAGATATTTTGGCCCTATACCAAAAAATACTGTAGGCCTCCTGTTGGGACGAAGCAGCAACACCATGCACGGAATAATTGTACATACTGCGATCATTGATGAAGATTACACGGGTGAAATTGCAGTAATGTTACATGTGACTCGAAACTTGTGTTTACAAAAGGGTGACAGATTTGCTCAGCTATTGCTATTACCTTATGTGCCCCCACTTAATAGAAAAGCAGACACCAAAACAGGTGGCTTTGGGAGTACCAATGTTACTGCAGCCCTTTCTACTGTTATAAAAAAAATCAATAGGCCCATGTTAAAATTAAAAATCAGAGGAAAAACTTTTGGGGAATGTTAGACACTGGGGCGGATATTTCCATCATAACAACAGAGGAATGGCCTTCGGATTGGCCTACGGTTTTAGCCTCCCACCAGCTGGTGGGAGTAGGAACTGCAGATGCAGCTCAAACTTACCTTAGTTCATTTTACAAGCCCCGGGCCCTGATCAATTAGTCACTTACATTAAACCGTACATTGCCCCATTACCATTAAATTTGTGGGGAAGAGACTTTCTACAACAAGCTCAAGCGACTATACAATTGAATGACCCTTTTTCTTAGGAGTCACTGAGATAAAGCCACTGAAGTTAGAATGGAAGTCTGATAAACCGATCTGGACAGCTCAGTGGCCCCTATCAAAAGAGACACTGTCCACTTTGCATACTTTGGTGGCTGAACTACTACAACAAAATAGAATAGAAACTACTCAATCACCATGGAATTCACCAGTTGTTGTCACTAAAAAGAAATCAGATAAATAGAGAATGCTAACAGATTTAAGCAATATTAACACTATAATGACTCCTAAGGGAGCATTACAACCAGGACTCCTGAACCCTGCTATGGTCCTTAAGGACTGGGCTGTTATGATTATTGATTTAAAAGATTGCTTTTTCACTATACCTTTACATCCAGATGACAGGCAATGCTTTGCCTTCTCAATACCTTCCATTAATAATCAATCTCCTGTTCAACGGTATCAATGGAAGGTCCTGCCCCAAGGTATGATGAACTCCCGTAAGGTCTGTCAATTTGTTGTTGATAAAATTTTGCAGCCCATCAGACAGCAATTCCCTGAGGCATATCTCATTCATTACATGGATGACATTTTATTGGTTACGACCTACCTTGGGAATTCCCACATTTGCTTTACAAAATTTATTCCAATTATTAGAAGTTTCCTCTGATTTGAATAGTCCCCGACAATATACCCCTGAGGCTGAGAATAAATTACAATTGGTAGAACAGAGAATTCAACAAACATTTGTTTGCCGTATTAATTACAATTCCCCTTTCCAGATATAGCCCTTGCTCATTATTCAGGAAAATTGTTGGCCAACCCACCTAAAGAAAAATTACGGAATTCCTTACAAAATACTTCTTTTATCATCAACAATATTGTTTCTGAACACCTTCTCATGAATGCACCTATTTCATAGATGGAAATAAGGCAGGATGGGCAGCCATAATAGGTTCCAACCTGCAAAAGAAAATTAAAAGTCTTTATCAACCCATTCAAAAAACAAAATTATTCGCATTATATTGTTTATTTACTCTAATAAAAATCCCATTGAATGTTTTAACTGATTCTCACTATGTGGCACATCTTTTTCCATCCTTTGTAACGGCTCATTTTATATCCAATGAAACTGATCTTATACATTTGTTCTTATTGATTCAACAAGAAATAAGAGCTAGACTCCATCCCTTCTTCATTACTCACATTCGTGCTCATTCCCATTTACCAGGACCCCTCAATTTAGGCAATGATTTGGCTGATTGCCTCATTGCCCTTATATTTTCTTCCCCCAAACAGGAACATCAGCTCTTCCATACTAACGCTAATAGACTACACGTTCAATATAAGATACCGTTACAAAAGGCTAAAAAAATTGTTTGGGACTGTGCCACATGTGCCCCCTTTCATTTGACCACTAGTCCCCAAGGGACTAATCCTAGAAGCTTGCAAGCAAATGAATTATGGCAAGCTGATTTTACACATTACAAACTGCCCCCTTTTAAATTGTTATTTGTAGTCATAGATACCTTTTCCGGCTTCATTTGGGCAGTTCCTTCCACTGCCGAGACTACTAAAGCTGCCGTCACAGCTCTTCTACAATGTTTTTCGGTGATGGGGATCCCTGCCTCCATCAAAACGGACAATGGTCCTGCTTTTACAGCCAATGGTTTTCGTGATTTCATGCATCAATAGGGTATTTGCCATCTTACATCCGGTACAACCCTCAAGGCCAAGCCATCACTGAACGGGCCCTTGTACACTCGAGCTCGTTCTTAATAAACAAAACAGGGGGAATAGCTAAGGGACCCCTATGGACCTAAAGCCATCTTGCAGATAGCCCTTCTAACAGTCAATTATTTTAATTTGCCTCTACACAGTCAGGAAACACGAGCAGAGTGACATTTTTCTGATTCACCCTCGCGTATGCCTGAAGAAACTGATGTTTGGGTTAAATGTCTTGATCAATGGTGGCCAGGAACACTTAAGTTCCTAGGCAAGGGATATTGTCTTGTCATTTTAGATGATGGAATCGAACAGTGGGTCCCACTCAGAAGAGTCAGAAGACGGGCAGGCCTTGTTCCACACCCCCCGACCGGTAACAGCACTAAAACGGAAATTGCAACAGATGACACTGAAAGACGGCCAGAAAATGAAACGTCCCCGATGCCTTTTCCGACCTGGGCTCAAGTGAAAAATCTGTCCAGACGAGCTGAGGATACTCTGTTGATGACCAACAGTGAGGTAACACCAGAAAAACTGTTGCTGGCCATGATGGCCGTTTTAACCTGTGCTTCTGGGGTAAGTGGTAATTACACCTATTGGGCTTATATCCCCAACCCGCCTCTTTTACAAGTGGTGGATTGGACAGAATCATCTTACTTTTTCCTGCCCCCTGGTCGGATCTAGGACCACGAATAAAAGAAGAAGAAGGAAAGACAGTTAACACTTATGTATCCAGTGCTCCCCATCTGTTTCGGTGCCCTCCCTTTGTGTCTCCGCCTATATCCAGACAGTGGACTTACTCTTTCTCAAATGGCTCTTTCTGTCTTGGAATGTTCGCTACCATGACCTTTGTTCTTAATTGGACAGAGACTACCTACCATGGACAAATAGCCAACTTCACTCCCTATCTATTTAGGCCTGCTGAGCCTCCTTGCGACAACGTATCTTGGGAGAAAAAATCATCTGTGCCGAGAATGGACTGGTCCACCTATAGAGGAAGGTTTGGAAAAGTCTCTGTTCACGCCAACATGACTTGTGTTGATTGGGGGCCTCACGGACTCTTTGTGAATTGCTCAGAATCACAAAAAAATAATAACACCTGCCAATGGTATAATGTTTCAGCACCACACTTTAACAGAACACAAACAGGACTCTGGCATCAACGCGATGAACTTTTGAACCGGTACAACGGAGGTCTTTCACCTCCCAGACCCCGGATAATCAGTCCAGTCCTGGGGCCTGAACACTGGCATCTTTGGAAAATTCCTGCTTGCTTGTCCCAGTTTAGCATCTCATATGCTTATGCACGTTTCCATCCCACAAAATTATACTATTGAGTATAATTATACCAGGTATGTTCGTACTTGTGTAAATGCACCTTATCTTTTTGCTATTGGACAATTTAGGAGTAATGGCTCAATTCTGTCCTGTACTGAGTGTCGTTTGTATACTTGTTTAAATCATAGTGTGCCAATTAATGTTACTAATGACAGTGTTTTTTTAGTCCGGCAAAGGACTGATTTGTGGGTTCCAGTTAACATTTCTGAACCCTGGTCAGATTCCATGTTGTCTTTTGTTCTGAGAGAATCCCTAAAAAGAAGCGATCGCTTTATTGGCTGGATTATAGCTGCCATAGTGGGTATTATTTCAGTTGTAACTGTTGGTACAGTTTCTGGAATGGCATTGTATAATTCTATTCAAAATCATGATTTCATTACTGCTTGGAAAAAGGATTCTCATGATCTCTGGGCCTGGCAAGCTCAGATAGATCAACAAATACAAACGCGCGTAGATGACCTACAAGCCGCCCTTCTGTATGTGGGGGATGATCTGCATGCTTTACAGGTACAATTGAAGTTGCGGTGTCACTGGAATTTCACTACTTTCTGTTTGACCAATATGCCATACAATGCCCCTGAATATCCTTGGGAACAAATAAAGTTACATCTTTTAGGTTTGAAATCAAACACTAGTCTAGATATAGAGAAACTGAAGCAACAAATCACATCTACCTTCAGCAGCATTCCCCCTGTGTTATATAACACTGACTTCTATAATACACTATCTGCTAGTACTTCCTTTCTAATTCCAAAAGATTGGGTACCCCATACGATGGCTTCTTATGCGCTGATCTGTTTATTGTTTGTTATTGTTCTTATAGGATTCCGAATGTTATGTGCTCGAGCCACCGTCGCCCAAAAAGCAGGAGTAAAACGGCTGCAGCAGTCCTTACTCTTAAGGAAAAAGGGAGGAAATGTGGAGGAGCTGGAAGGCTTTGAGCAAATACTGAAAATGTATTTGCTCTACTCACGACGAAGGTTGGAAGCTGGAATGAGCATAACAAAGGGTTATTGAGCGTTCACCGAGTGCCTGAGGCTGGGAACGGATAACGAAGTGTTGCACGCCCGGCCTTGAGGCGAGTTCGAAGGCTTCCTTCTGACCACCTGTTTCTGGAAGCAAGGACTGTTTTTTCATAAGACTCCCTTTAGAGTTTCACCAAAGCTATGTTATGTCTTGGGCGGTGGGAACTGTATTTGATGCTTGAATGCTTTGATGTTTATCGAGAAAGGCTACGTGCAAGTCTGCTTTATGCTCTGCTCCCTGAGACCATATATCTGCAAAAGCTGGATAATAAAATTTGTCAGTCCACTAGAGGCTGTCCCTGAATGTCTTTTTCAGAGTGCGGTTCTCCGAGCCTTACACTCTTGCTTCCTGTGGTTACTGCCCAGTGTCAACCCCTCACTGAAACGCCCTTGCAATGGTCTCTTTATCCCTCTCTGGTTTGTCCCTGCCTCTCCTTCTCTTCCCTTCCTCCAGCTCTTGTGTTCTCCGTTCTGTGATACACAGACTCTCTGCCATCTTCTGCCTCCATGAAAGCCCCCTCTCCTTTTATAAAATATTTTATTTTGTAAAACTTTTCATTTTATAGTGAATATAGTTGCTTAACAATGTTGTTTTAGTTTCAGGTGTACAGCAAAGTGATTCCGTTATACATATACCTGTATGTATTCTTTTCCAAATTCCTTTCCCATTTAGGTTGTTATATAATATTGAGCAGAGTTCCTAGTGCTGTATAGTAGATTCTTGTTGGTTACCCATTTTAAACATAGCAATGTGTACACGTCAACCCCAAACTCCCCAACTGTCCCTCTCCCCACCCTCCCTGCCTGGTAACCATAAGTTCATTCTTTAAGTCTAGAAGTTTGGTTTTGTTTTGTATAAGTTCATTTGCACTATTTTTTAAAGATTCCACATATAAGTGTTATCATAAGATATTATCTTTCTCTGACTTACTTCAGTCATCTCTAGATCCATCCATGTTGCTTCAAATGGCATTATTTTATCCTTTTTAGTGGCTTAATAATACTCCATTGTGTATATGTGCCATATCTTACTTATCCATTCTTCTGTTGATGGACATTTAAGCTGCTTCCATGTCTTGGCTATTGTAAACATTGCTGCAGTGAACACTGGGGTGTGAGAACAGTACAGAGGTTCCTTAAAAAACTAAAAACAGAGCTACCATATCATCCTGCAATCCTACTCTTGTACATATAACCAGAGAAAAACACGGTCCAAAAGGGTACAAGTGAAGAGCCTGAGCTACTCCATCTTGTAAAAGAACTCCATTTTTGCAAAGGTACCGGACAAACAGACTTAGACTTTGGATATTGCCTAAACTTGCCCTGCTATGCACGAGCCAATCAGCCCTTAGGATAAACCTCCTGACTTTAAGTTCAAGAATTTGTGATTTACTTTGGAAGTAATGATTTACATTTGTGACATTTGTGATTTACCTTGGAAGTGATGATTTACCTTTGTGAAATGATTCACCGTGTAAGTAAAAAAAAAAAAACAGAAACCCACACACAACCCTAAAGAATAGGGTAACCAATCAGTAGTCCTTCAGCCTGAACCCCCTTTTTGTTACCCTTTCACCTGAATATTCCCTAGATAAGCAGCGTAACCCAAAACTTGGGGCTCCTCTCCTTAGCTGCTGTGTCGGTAATGGTGGGAGCCCCAGCTCGAGCTTGGTAATAAAAACTCTCTTGCTTTTGCATTGGATACCGGCTCCCTGGTGGTCATGGGGAGATTTCACGACTTGGGCATAACACAAGCTCCTTTTACCTTACTGCCTTTCAGGAAGACTGGCTTTCCTCAAGCATTTTGCTTTGTCTACAACGGCCACCTTTAAGTCTGGGTGTAAATTCAAACTTGATCAATCCAGATTTGAATTTGAATCAGTCATAGCTTTCTATGCCTCGTGCCTATCACAATTCCTTCACTTAATGCAGAAATAGCTGATCCTTTAAGACAACTGGGCTTCCCTGGTGGCTCAGTGGTAAAGAATCTACCTGCAACGAAGGAGATGTGGGTTCGATCCCTAGGTGGGGAAGATCTCTGGAGAAGGAAATGGCAACCCACTCCAGTATTCTTGCCTAGCAAGTCCCATGGACAGAGCAACCTCTCTGGCTTCACTCCACGGCATCAGAAAGAGTCAGACACAACTTAGCAACTTAGCACACATAAGACAATTAGTTGTTCCATTTATTTACTTAGCAAATATTGATCGAGGACTGACTTCATGCCAGATTTTGTGGTGCAAGCTGGTGCACTGGCAACCTGCCAATTGAGTCAGCCTCAGTCCCTGCCTTCGTGGCATTTGTAGTCAAGAGACAAGATATTAAGCAGATTATTATAGGCGTAGTGCATATAAACAATGAAAGGCTTCCTTGATTAAGTGTGCTTCCCTGATGGCTCAGAGGCTAAAGCATCTGCCTTCAATTTGGGAGACCCGGGTTTGATCCCTGGGTCGGGAAGATCCCCTGGAGAAGGAAATGGTAACCCACTCCAGTATTCTTGCCTGGAGAATCCCATGGACAGAGGGGCCTTGCAGCAGGCTACAGTTCATGGGGTCGCAGAGTTGGACACGACTGAGCGACTTCACTTCACTTCCACTGGAGTGAAACTGGGATTGACTAGGAGCATAGAGATGGGGTGTGGAGAGAATGTTTCAGGTGAAAAGACTAGCGTGTGCTAAGGTCCTGTGGTTGCTATTATCACTGTGCCAACGAACCTGAACGACAGTCCTGTCTAGAGCACTGAGAATGAAGCCGACCTGGTAGGGAATGAGCCTGCAAGGTAGGTAGGAGCCAGACAACATGCAGTCTCAGTGCAAGATCAAGATTTGTTTTCTGTACCGAGAACAATGAGAAACCACTTGTTGATTTTAAGCAGGAGGATGAAGTGAACTGTGCTCTGAAACGTCTCTCTGGCTTTAGTATGCAATGTGGATCTGCGGGGATGGGGGTGGGGGCAAGAGCGGACGTGAGAACAGTGAGCAGAGGGGTTGCTCTGGTCTGTGTCGCGGCGGAGGCCATGGACACGCAGAGGAGGGGCGTCCAGAGGGATTTCCGCAATCAGATGACCAATGTGGAAGATGGGGGGTGGAGAGTCCCAAGAAAGCGTCCAGCAAACTGGTGCTGGTGGTGCCACTCCGTGAGCANTGCCTGCCCTTCTCCCAACACCTGCCCACGGCCCCGCGCCCTCAGCGGGGGGCCTGCGGCATTCTTTGCCGGTTCCGCTCCAGACACTTCGGGGCTCTGCGGGGTCCCGGGGACGCACTTCTCTGGGGCGTGGGAGGAAGACAGCTCTTGGCCTCTCTTGGAGAGAGGCGTTTACTCCCGGGGACCACGTTTATCACGCTCCTGCACTCGCTTACCTCTTTCCGTCGCTGCCTGCTTCCTCATCCCCGCCCACATCCCTTGACCCCGCTTTGCTTGCCTTTCGAGGGGAGGGTCTTACCTGACACCTCCTTGCTGGAGGGTATCCCCAGAACCACAGCCGCTTTCTCCCTAGTGGCCCTTTATAAGGTCGTCCTTTTGCTTTCTCTAATTTCACGCCCCTTATCGTCCCGGAATTTTTATGTTTGTTGGTCGGCTAGTCTTGATCCAGGAACCTCTTGAATATTAGCAGTGGCCAGTTTCGGCCCCGTATTTCCTTTCCCAGGGTAGTTTTGATTCTCCCAAACTTGAGACAGTGTGTCTGTTAAATGTAAATGTGCGCTGTGTTCTTTGTTCAGAGTTTGGTTTCAGAGATTAAAAACGATGTTAAGTCTAGATTTCACAAATTTATTCACAAACCTGTTGTCTGTCTCAGGTTACTTTATTTTAGAGCCTTATGAAATCTAGCACATGACACAGTGAGAGGTGGGAAAATTAGACTCCATCTGGTTGATTCAGTTCACAGCTTTTGAGGGAACCTAGTGGCTGGCTGGCAAGGTTTCTGACTTGGACGACTGCTGCTCATCCTACACTGCAGTGCTCCATATGAGAAAAGAGTGGCTGCAGTCACTTTAAAGACTGTAAATTTGTTTGGGATGTCTTTGTGCCAGGCAATGGAGCAGGGGGGCTTAGGGCCTGGTAGGGAAAGTGGGTGGCTTCTATACTGGTAAGCGCTTGGCAGGCACTGGAGGTTTTCCGGGGGCAGATAAGACATTTTTCTAAACAAGTACCCCAAGTTTTAAACTTGGGTGCATAAGGCTCGCTGAAAACTGAGTAACATAGCCATCATGCGCTGATTTTCTAGTTGTTAAAGAATGGTATATTGCTGTTGGGTTTTTGTCCTCATTTATTTCACTTAACTGATTTTTATGGACAGACCGTGACAGTTATGTGTAGTAGATACAAATAAGTTCAGCAAATTAAAGCTCCTTAGCCATTCCCTGAAACATCTTATGGAGACAAGTTCTTGTGGAGAAAATCCTTACTGAGGTTGCAAATATTTTTTTGATTCAGGTTTTGTTTTTTTTTTTTTTAAAGTGAGCATTGTAATGAACAAAGTGCTTCATTTAAAACCTTGCTGTTATTTTTCTTTAGTGATGACGACAGCCTCTTCATATATGATTGCAGTGCTGCAGAAAAGAAGTCACAAGAACATAAAGGGTGAGATGGTGGGGAAGCCTCATCGGGCTGATAGTTCGAATAATGGGACTGTTTAGTCTAAGAAGTAAATTGTTGTTGAACTTGCTGAATTTTTCATTTCTGTTACCCAGCCGTGTGGATAAACCAGAGACTACCTCCAGAGAGAGATGTGCTATTGACCTTCAAACTAGGCATTAAGAATAAAAAATACTTTAAATTACTTTAAAAATACTTTAGTTTAAAAAATACTTTAGTTTGTCAGTAATTAACTATTGTATTGGTATTTTGAAATAACAGGCAATTTCAAATGCATTGAAAGCAGGTGTATGAAATTAGCTAATTGAAAAAAGAAACGTACAGTCTTAAAAATTTTTTTTTAATTAGAGCATAGTTGATTTATAACGTTGTGTTTTGGGTGTACAACAAAGTGAATCAGTTATGCGCATATATAGATGTAAATTCTCCACTTGTTTTTAGATTCTTTTCTCATATAGGTCATCCCAGAGTATTGAGTAGAGTTCCCTATGCTATATAATAGGTCCTTATTAGTTATCTGTTTTATATATCAGTTCGGTTCAGTCGCTCAGTCGTGTCTGACTCTTTGCGACCCCATGGACTGTAGCACGCCAGGCCTCCTTGTCCATCACCAACTCCTGGAGTTTACCCAAACTCATGTCCATTGAGACGGTGATGCCATCCAGCCATCTCATCCTCTGTCATCCCCTTCTCCTCCTGCCCTCAACCCCTCCCAGCATCAGGGTCTTTTCCAATGAGTCAACTGTTCGCATGAGGTGGCCAAAGTATTGGAGTTTCAGCTTCAGCATCATTCCTTCCAGTGAACACCCAGGACTGATCTCCTATAGTAGTGTATATATGTCAATCCCAACCTCCCAGTATATCTCTTTCTCACCCCTTTTCCCCTCTGATAACCATAGGTTTGTTTGGTCATTCTGTACGGTGGTTTTCTTTAGAAAAATTGGACTTGGGACCCACTTTAAAAAAAAAACATGATTTGATCCCTGCCTCTGGTTGTGGATTAATTCATGTCCTTGAGGGAATGGTCCATAGGATCTCTGAGGGTCTTTCCAGCTCAGCCCTTGGGGTTCTGGTGTGTATGCTGAGAGACTTTGGTGTATTAGCTCTACTCCTTAAAATTAGAGTGGTCTTGATCTTCTCCATGTCCCTCCGTATGTCTTGTATCCAGACTACACGAACCTCTTTGCACTTCCTACATCTGATCACGTTATAATCACACAGGACCAGCCTGAATGGCACAGCTTCAGTTGCTCAGGTAAGGCCTGACCTGTCTCCTCTCTTTCTCAGGGAGGACGGACAGCCCGTGGATCAGGGGAGTGACACCGTCCTGGCGTCCACCTTCTCCAAGTCTGGCAGCTATTTTGTTTTAACTGATGACAGTAAGCGTCTGATTCTTTTCCGTACAAACCCATGGCAATGTCTGAGTGTCAGGTATGAAATGCTAACGTTGAACTGTTAATGATGTTGAACGCACAGCTTACACTTGCATGCCCGTAACAGTGCTGATAGCGGCCACAGTGTCAGTAGTTAACACACCATACCGGCCCTGCGGCGGGTGCTGTTCTGAGTGCTGGGCTGGTCTTAGCTGATTTAAGTCTCATAGCAGGCCGGTGAGTGGGGTGGGGGCATTGTTCTCACCCACCCTCCCTGGCCAACAGTCACTCAGCTCAGCTGGGCCCTGTCCTGGTCTAACCACAGAGTTTGTGCTCCTGGCGACTCGGCCACCCTGCTTCCAAACAGTGTTGTTTCTCCAGCCCTTGAGAGTGTTGGGGGCTTTGTGTAAGGTAAGGCACCTGGGCCTTAACAGTTTTAACTTGGTGAGTTTTTTAAGACGGTGCACTTCCTTGAGTCTCTGAGAGGCTGGGGCTCAGTGTTAATGGGAGAGGATGTCACCTGCCTTTCCCTGGCAGCAATTTCCTCACCATCTGTTTTTGCCCCTGGAACTTGGAGTCCCCCTAGAGATCACCCCCTCTGAGGCCGTGAGGCTACAGGCCCAGCCTCTCTGTGGATGAGGGTGAGTCTTCACCACAGGGGCTGTGCCCACTCTTTGGGCTCTTGACCCTTGGGTCCCTCGTTGGAACATTGACCACTTGGGGAGGTGTGGGGCCACTCACAGGGCCTGCTTCTCAAGTGCAAGTTGGAGGCGAGCTTGTGCTTGCCCTGTAGGCAGCAGTTCTGGACTTGCTAGAAGGCTAACGCGTGAGGGAGCTGTCCCTTCTGTGTGTGTCGGCGCGTAGCGACTCACTCTGGATGTGGGCCCAGGAACATCCACGCAGCCTGCCACAGTCCTGGGTCCCGATACCGGAGCTCCTATCCCTCGAGAGGGTGAGCGTCTGGGCTCATGGGTGTCCTGGCTGTTCTACAAGAGTCTGAGAAGGGAGGGAGGAGGGGTGTGTGTGGCACTGGGCTTGTTAATGAGGGAGTTTAGGTGAGACTCCTTGAGCAGGGCAGGGCGGGGGTTCTTGGTCCCTGTGAGCACGCCCAGGGCTCTCCCTGAGGGTGTGGGCTGAGGGGAAGGTCCCATGTCTCGGGTTCTCTCCATGGGAGATCTGAATAACATGAGCTGTAGGCCTTAGTGGTCTTGGTACCCGGTGCTTTTCTTGTTTGTTTGCTTCTGGCTTTGAAGTTGATATCAGCAGAGTAACTTTATGTAGGAGGTGCTTGCAGTAGGTGGCTGAGAAGACAGGTGATATAACTTTAAGGAACCAGATTACAAACTCCAGGGCCTCTGTCCTATTGATTGCTGAGTAAGGGGTGGGGTCAGGGGCAGGGCCAGGGTGACCTTCAGCTCTTTCCATGCATTTCCCTGGAGCTCAGTGCCTTCCCTCTGTTACTGGTAAAGAAGCTTTTGGAGAAGGGGAGCAGGGTTACTTTTATCACTGTGGCGAGGACAGTCCCCCACCCTTCCATGTCCAGCAGACATCATCCTGGAGGGGGCGCTTTACCTTTGGGGCACAAGCCCCTTTGGGATCTGATGGGCCCCTCAGAACAGCACCCACCCTTGGTACGTCTGACAGCCAGTTCATCCACGTTTGACCAGCCAGGGCCTTTGCAGCTCAGAGCTGGCTCCAGTGGGCTCTTTTCTCTGGCCCTGGCAAGGAAGAGGGGCCCAGGTTGCCTGGCGGGGGGGAGGTCCTGAGAAGAGGGTGCTGTGCTGTGAACCCAGTGACTCTGGAGGCAGGAAAAGCGCTGAGACTGTAGTCCCCCCAGAGACTGAAAATGGTGCCCCCAAGATTGCTCCTGTCGGGGTGGCATGGCCAGCCTGTCCGACAGTCCTGTCTGATGACCTGTCCCCAACCTGCGAGCTCATGCCCTTGAACCTTAACTTGCAAACCCCCTCTGCGCAGCTCAGCTGCATCCTGGAATTGGTGTCAGGATGCGTTTAGCCTGAAAAGCTGGAAGCCCCTGGCTGGCGAAGGACCCGGAGGAGGTATGGCGTCCCGCAGCTGTGCGGATGTGGGGTTGCTGTGGGGAGTGGACCTGCCTTGGAGGGGTCACTTCCTCCCTGGGCGGACGAAATTCTTGGGACCCAAGCCCATTATTGCTGGAGGCTGTCTTGGGCCGGTGCCCCCTAGGGTGGTGTGTCATGCGTCTGCCTCCAGCCCCTTCTGGGGCTGTGCCTGGGCTCCTTGAAGCTGCTTATCAGCTCTGCGGATTCTGATTAACCTGCCTGGAGTCTAATTACTTTTTTCTGTCATTGTTTTCCCCGAGTTGATTCCATTATTCCTCGAGGGGCTGCGCTGGCACCGAGGAGCGGAGGTGGTCCAGTGACTGCCGAGCCCCTGGCAGCACCCCGGGCCACGTAGGGCCTCCCGCTCAATTCTCAGGCCCCTCATCCTTCTCCCAAGAGGCAGGCAGGGGTCTGATGGTCCCTGTGGGGGGAGTGTAGTTCTTTTAAGCTTCAGTTTCTGTCTCAAGCTGACACTTGATGTCCTGGCTGCTGTGAGCCAGCATAGATGCAGCTGTTTTTCTTTTACTTAAAAAAAAAAATTATTTGGCTGTGCTGGGTCTTCATTGCTACATGCGGGCTTTCTCTAGTTTTGGTGAGCGGGGGCTGCTCTACTCTCAGTGTGTGAACTTCTCACTGCAGGGGCTTTTCTTGCTGCAGAGCGTGAGCTCCAGAGGCATTTGGGCGTCAGCCAGTTGGTGGTGCTCGGGCTCAGTTGCTCTGAGACGTGGGATCTTCCTGGACCGGGGATGGAACCCATCTCCCTTGGGTTGCAAGGCAGATTCTTAACCAGCGGACCACTAGGGAAGCCCGGATGTCAGCTCTTAAGGGGGACAACGGGTCCCTGGCAGCCCTCGGTAATGACAGAGCTGGGGCCGGCTCTTCTGTGGTGAAGCCTCGTGTGTAGATAGATGGCAGGTGTTTGTGTGTGAAGCAGGGGAATGGCTCCTATCTAAGGTAGGATACCTCTCAGTAGAAACAATGGAAAATGACAGCAGGAAGAAATACCGTGACCGCTGGCCCAGGACGAGCAGTGGACGGTCGGCCTGTGTCGGCACAGCCCTGGCTTTGTTCCTCGTGTTGCTGAACCAGCTCGTGGGCATGACACGCCTCATCCTTCGCGGATCGGGGGTTTGGATCTGTGACGCGCCCCCCAGTGGAGGGTCGCTGGTGGCGGCTCCCCCGCCAGCTCTTGGTGTTGGACCCTCCTGTCCTCAGGTGCTGTGCACAAGCAGTACTTGAAGGGTCCCGGTCCAGGCGGCGACGCCAGCCGTGGGTGGGTGGGAAGCCAGAGGGCAGGGGCGTCCTCCGTGGTTTGGATTGCGGCCCAGAGCACGTTTAGCGTTTAGGAAACTGGCCTTGTCACCTCCCACATGTACAAAGAGGCCAGGGAGCATTCTGTCAGGACAGTCTTTAAACACAAGGCCAGTTGAGGGGGTTGGACACTTGGATGCTCACCACCCAGATCTTACCATCAGTACATTTTGAGAAGAAACAGCATTATCAAAGTATATTTGTCTGAGGCCCTGGCTCTGTTCCTGTCCTCACTGTTGCTGTATGCTTTTGGCACCGTTTTTGGTAACTGCCACGTGGCAGGAGCCGCTGGTCAGGTGGCTTGCAGGTCAGCGGTGGCCCTCCTGCCGACCCCTGTAGGCCGACTGCGGGCGTCTCTGGCCTTGTAGGACCGTGGTGAGGAGGTGCACAGCCCTGACCTTCACGGCCTCTGAGGAGAAGATCCTGGTGGCGGACAAGTCTGGCGACGTGTACTCCTTCTCGGTGCTGGAGCCGCACGGGGGCGGCAGGCTTGAACTCGGACACCTGTCGATGCTGCTGGATGTGGTGCGTGCGCAGTGGGTTCACTGGCTACAGTCGGGATCAGGGTGAGGAGCGGGCGGGTGTGGGCTCCGCCGTGGCAGGGGCAGCCCTGCAGAGCTGGGCGTAGGGGCTGCAGCGGTGAGGTTTCAGAAGGTGAAGCAGGGTGAAGGGGGGCAGTCGAGTTAGGGGGTGGCTGGGCGGTCTAGTCGAGGAGGAGGGGTGTAGGGAGAGCAGATGTTCTCCAGTCCCCCAGCCAGGAGCTGTCCCCCGCCCCCCAGGCACTGAGAGGCCCATGAGGGCTGGGCTGCATCGGGGTGGCGGCTGGGCTGGCGTGGGGCCCTGTAGGGGCGAGGGGAGCGGACCTGGTGACTGGCTGGACATAGGGACACACGAAGGAGAGAAAAGTGACCTGGTGGGAAGACAGGAGTGGGCGAGGCCGGGCATCCAGATACCGCCGAGGCCCTTGGAGGACACGTGAGCTGAGGCCTGGGGAAGTAGGGCGGGAGCCGGCGTGCTGACTACTGGGTCTGCCCTTTCTCACCTCGTGCACAGGCTGTGAGTCCCGACGACCGCTTTGTCCTCACCGCTGACCGGGACGAGAAGATCCGGGTGAGCTGGGCCACAGCTCCGCACAGCATTGAGTCCTTCTGCCTGGGGCACACCGAGTGAGTCCCCCACCCCGCCCCCCGCGCCCCGCAGAGGGAGTCTCTGGCTCTCGGCTGGGGAGGCTGGTGGTGAAGCAGGAGGCACCCACCCCGGGAGGAGGCGATTGGCCTTAGCACCTAGCCTGCCACCTGATGAGACCCTAGTCCAGCTCACCCCCTGGTACCAGGGCCTTTGGAACTTTCAGAACCTCCTTGCCCATTCAGAACCTGTTTGCTAGAGGTTTTCTGGGTAGCATCCAGGTCTCAGTCCCCAGCTCGCCATCACTGCAGGCTGTCTGACCTTGATGCCTGCAGGAGGCCCTTCCCCTGATAGCCACTCTGGTCAGTTAGGGTCACCCATGGTTTCCACATGGCTTGGGGCTTGTTTCTGGAAGGCACATCCTACCTCAGCGTCGATGGCCTGGCAGCCCCAGGCAGTGGCCCACGGTCAGTGGGGGTGGGTGTCACGGGGCGAGGAACACGCCCCCGTCCAGGCAGGTGTCTTCCGGCCCCCGAGCGCCCGTTCAGGAAGTGGGTTTTGATGTTGACCTGCCGGAGGCCTTTCTGTAGACTGTCGACCTTCTCGGGCACATGGCTGATGGCAGTCTGTGGGCAGGAACAGCAGTAGAGTTGGCCCAAGCGATGTAATGAGGCGGAGGAGGGACTGATGGGGCGCTTCGGTTCTGAGCTTGCTCCTGTCTCCTTGGTCTTGAGTGGAATGTAAATGTTGGCCCTGAAGAAGGTCGCTGCTTGCTGGGTTTGTGAGTGTATTCTGTCCTGCAGCCATCCTCAGAGCGGAGTCACTCCTATGACCCGCCACCCCAACCCCCTTCCCTGCCCCCAGTCTCTGCTGTGCCCCGCCTGTCCCAGCGGGCACACTCTGCCTCAGGGCCTTTATCCTTGGTCTTCTTGCCTCTGGGCATGTTCTTCCTATGGCTGGGCCCCTCCTTCATTCCTCTGCTCTCTCAGGACCCCCACGTGAATGCCCGTCCCCCACCCCCTGCTGTTCTTTCTTCTTAGCCTTTGTGGACAGGTTCAGAGTGGTGAGCCACCCAAGTGTGAGGTGAGGTGTGCCGTTAGTGTGAACACAGGATTCCAAAGGCAGCATGAAAGAACAGTGTAAAGACAGCTTGTCATTAATTTGTTACATTGATGCAGGTGGAGATGATAACACTTTGGGAATGCCGAGTTAAGGCAAAAACCTAGTGTTAGAATTAATGTTACCTGAGTCTGTTTATTGAAAGTGGGGTTACCGGCAAAAGTAAGCTGCCTTTGGTGGCTCGCGCTGGGGCTGGATGGGCCGTTCCGAGCCGGTGCTGACCCCCAGGGCTCCTTAAGGCCTAGGCCTGTCCCTCCCCAGCCCACCCAGCCCCTGCCTCCTGCAGGCAGTGTCTTCGTCAGGTCTGCGCCTTGCTGTCTGCAGCCCTTGGCACGGTGCCTGGCACGCAGTATGTGCTCAGTGGGTGTTTCAGTGAGTAAACGACCAGCTGTCGCTCTTGGTCAAGGCCCTGGAAGCTGCAGTTCTCACCCGTTTCCTGTTGAGATGTTGAGGCGGCCCATACCCGATGTCATGGTCCCGCTGTTGCGATAAACACAGGCCAAGTTCAGCGTGTACTTTTGTTCCATTTGGAGGGCCTTTGGGGAAGGCGGTCCTGGGGAGGACTGGCCCAGGCCAGGGTGAGGCTCCAGGTGGCTGGGAGGGGGACTGGTGGATGTAGGGAGCCATTGGGGTCCCTCCGTGTCCGGGGGTCCCCGGGCGCCTGAGTGCTCGATCGCGTTAGAGATGGGAACACAGCAGGCAGCTTGGCCCCTCCTGGGCTGGGGGCTGGTCTCTGGGGGAGTGGGCTGCTCGGGTGCGGCTCAGTGGGTGCGACTGGCACCCACTGCCAGTCAGTGGTGCCTCTCCTCCGCCCTGCTGGCACGTCACCCTGGCGTCTCGGACCCCACTGAAGTGTGTGCCCTGGGGCAGCTTCCGAGCAGGGCGGGCCCTCTGGGGCCTTCCTAGCAAGCACGACCAGAGTGATACGCATGGTCCGCACACAGTTGTGTTGCTCCTCGTGGTTTCTCCTGGGGTCCGGGTCCAAGGATACAGGCCGGACGGAGTCACAGCAGCCCAGCTCACCCTCTGCTTCTCCCCTGTAGGTTCGTGAGCCGCATCTTCGTGGTGCCCAACCACCCCGAGCTGCTCTTGTCGTCCTCCGGGGTAAGTGCTCCGCTCCCCCCGTGCACCCCCGGTGGCGGGGCGGGGGCGAGGGTGTGGGTACCCGGGGTGGGGTGGGCCCGCTGTGAGCAGCCTGTCTTTGGCTCCCGGCTGCGGTGTGAGGTTGGCTGCGGTGTGAGGTTGGCTGCGGTGTGAGGTTGGCGTGTGCGTTTCTTGAGTGGCCGTCCACTAGGTGGCGCTTGTGGCTCCCTGTAGAGCCGACTGGCTCGCTCCCTGCTTCAGGCTGTGTGCACGTGTGTGCACGTGTGTGTGCGCTGCGCTGGAACAGCAGTACGTGGAGTCAGGTCTGAGGGGTCCTTACAACATCGTGATCTCAGTTAAAGGGTTTGGTAGACGGTCCTTTCTGAATCCTAGAAGGACCTGGTTCTCTCCCAGTGCCAACACGCTTGGCCCTTCTCCCTGACCCTTCTGTGGCGTGTGAGCACGTGGAGAAGGCCGTGCACTTGGCCGTGGGGGAAGTGTGGTCAGTGAGGACGGCTGCCCGGTCCCGGGAGCCGGGGTCCAAAGCCTTAACAGTTGGGTGACAGAGGGCACCTTCCTCTCGGGATTGCTAAGCAGCGCTTGGCTGAGGTGCAAGTCTGCAGAGTCTTCCTTTCTCTTCAGAAGCTCTGCCACAGCCTTTCGTCTTTGCCTCTCCACCCCTTTGGCGTTTTCTGCACCTCGGGGGCCTGGGGAGGACTGGGGACCTCGGGGGCCCCCGACGGGCAGGCCTTCTGGGCAGCGACCACCTCCTGTTTCCTTCTCCACGCGTGGTTCCTCTCAGGTCTTTACTTTTCTGTTCTCTTGTCCTGTTCTTGAAAGCTATGCATGGTCCTCTGAAAGTAAAGAGGAAAATAAAGGTGCTAGAGTTCCCAGTGGTAGCCAGCTTCTGGGGGTTTTGCTGTGAGCCTCTTATAATAAAGGAAAGTGCTCACAGGCACAGAGAAGTGTACTGACCGCCTTTGGTCTGGCTGCTCAGCTTTACCACATCCAGCATCGTGCTTCTACTCCTTTGCAAAGAAACACAGGAGTTGTGGCACTGGCCATCCTGGGGGCCCTCCCCACCTCCCCACTGGCCACCCCGGCCCAGGAGTGGTGTGTGTGGTGTGTGCCCTGCATGCCGTGAACTGCAGTTGGTGTGTTTATGTGAAAAGCCAGACAGTGCTCTCAGGCTTAGAATGGAAGCCAACACTGCCCCCTCTTCCCCGACGAGGCCAGCCCCCGGGGGGGGGCCTCAGCTGTGCCCTTTGGGCCTGTGCTTCCTGGCCGCACAGGAAACAAGCGCAAGCAGCCCCCGTTTGAGGGCGCATGTCGTGGGGCAGGTTTCTGAAGGTGCGGGGAGGGTTAGGAGCCTGGCTTGCACTCGAGGGAGGTGCCCTCTGTGTGCTCTCAGCGTCTAGTGTTTCGCTGCAGGTCAGGTGGTCGAGCTCCAGGGTTTTCTCTCTCTGGTGTCCAGTTTGCTTAGTTTTCGCCCAGCTGCTTGTTTTTTGAAGTCCAGGCCTGTTGAGTCTGGGTCCCTGTGTGGGCTCTGATCACCCTTCTCTCTCGACACATTTGGGGGCCTTCTCACCCCACAGTGTGAAGAACGAAGGAGTGGGGTGAGGGGCGCTCGCAGGGGCCCCGAAAATGGTTGCACGGTCTGTGGCCCTTTTCCTTCTGAATCTCAGGTCTGCACACCTGGGGGTTTTGGGTTCTTGCCTCTGGAGGCGCCCTCACCCCACTTTTCCTGGAACCTGTATCAGGTGGGCGCTGGCCCTGTCGTGGCATCCTCTCTTTCCTTTTACATTTGTTTTCGTGTGTTCCTGCGCCCTGTTCTACTCTGTCTTCCTGTGGGAGTGTTAGTTTCTGCTCTCGTCCTTGGAACATTCTTTCTTCACAGCCCCGTTCTTGCATCCTGCGTGCAGATCTTTGCACTCCCTGAGGTGGTGTGACGTGTGGGGTTTTTAAGGGATTTTCCTGTGTGTGTCCCCCAACCCCCCCACCGGTGTGTTGCTCATCTTTCGAGTTTTCCTTGATACCTGGTGCCCGGGTGTCAGAGTTGGGCACCAGGCCTCGTCGGAGGCCAGCATGCACCCGGCTCCATCTCACTCACCGTCTGGCCCTTTTCCGTAGAGGTTTGATTCTGTGTCCTGCCATCTTATGATGAGTGTTGTAGCAGATAATTCTTAATGTTACCCTCTCTCTTTTACTTTATTGAGGTAATAGTTTATAACACCTAAGTTTCACGTGCACAAGGTTGTATTTTGACTTCTGCACACTCTACAGCATGCTCACACCGGCAGTTTAGTTTCCATGCGTTGCAGTACAATCCAGTTGACCCCCTTCACTCGTCGTGCCTTCCCCTCTGGTCACCACTACTACGTTTGTTGTATCTGTGTGTGTCTGTGTGTTTGGTTTTTTATATCCCACTTAATGAGTGAAATTATATGGCATTTGTCTTTCTCCACCAGACTTAGTTTACTTGACATGATACCATCTAGGTCTATCTGTGGTTTTGTTGCAAATGGCAAGATTTCATTCCTTTCCTATGGCTGGGTGATGTTCGCGCCAATGCGTGTGTGCGTGCGTGCACGTGTGTGCGAGCGTGCCACCTTCGTCTGTTGACGGGCTCTTAGCTTCTGTGCCTTGGCTGTTGAAAATAATGCAGCAGTGGACATAAGGGTGCATACGTCTTTTCAAAGTAGTGTTTTTGTTTTCTCCTCAGGAGTGAAGTCGCTGGGTCATTTGGTAGCTCTAATTTCTTGAGAGACCGCCATAGTGTTTTCCACAGTGGCTGCCCCAGTTTACGTTCCCGCCATCGGTGTACAGGGGTCCCTTCTCTCTACATCTTCACCAACATTTGACATTTGTTGTCTTTTCGACAGCAGCCCTTCTGGCAGACATGGGGTGCTGTCTCACTGTGGTTTTGATCTGCATTTCCCTTATGACTGGGGATGTTGGGTGTCTTTTCCTGTGCATGTTGGCCGTTCGTATGTCTTTATTTAGAAAAATGTCTGTTTGTATTCTCTTCCCATCTTTAAGGGTTGAAAGGTTGTTGTTGAGTTATATGAGTTCCTTGTCGACTTTCATTAACCACTTACCAGATGTATGATTTGCCAATATCTCCTCCCGTCTGTTTGGTGGTTGTTCTGTTGGTCGTCTCTTTTGCTGTGCAGCTTTTTTGACGCCGTTTCATTTATTTTTGCTACTATTTCCTTTACCTGAGGAATTTTATTTGGAAAGATCTTGCTGAGACCAGTGTCAGAGAGCATACTGCCTGTGTTTTCTTATGGCATCGGGTTTTACATTTGTCTTTAATCCATTTTAAGTTCATTTTTCTGCATGGTGTGAGATTGTGGTGTGGTTTTATCCTTTTGCGCATGCCTGTTTTCTCCACACTGTTTATTGAAGAGACTGTCCTTTCTCTGTTGTCTATTCTTGCTTCTTTGTTGCAGATTGTTCATATGTGCCTGGGTTTGTTTCTGGGCTTTCAGTTCTGTCCCATTGATACGTGTGCCTGCCTTTCTGCCATTACCATACTGTTTTGATCATTGTAGTTTTACAGTGTAGCTCAAAGCAGGGAGTGTGACACCCTTCCCCTTTATTATTCTTCTTCAAGATGACTTTGGCTCTTCAGGTCTTCTGTAATTTTCATACACATTTTAGGATTTGTTGTTGTTGTTTAATGTCTGTGGAAAATGTCATTGGCATTTTGATAGGGGTTGGATTAAACCTTCAGTTGTTTTAGATAATGATGGACATTTTAACAGTGTTAACTCTTCCAGTCCATGAGCACAAATATCTTTCCATTTGTTCATGTCTTTGGTTTCTTTCAGCAATGTCTTATACTTTTCTGAGTACAGGCCTTATACCTCCCTGGTTAAATTTATTCCTGGGTGTTTTATTCTTGATACAATTGTGTGTGGGGTTGTTTTCTTAATTTTTCTTTTACCTTGTTGTTTCTGTATAGAAACTCAACAGAGTTTTGAGCATGGATTTTGTGCCCTGAAACTTTATTCATTTATTATTTCTGGTAGTTTTTTGCTGGAGTCTTTAGGGTTCTTCCTTTCCAGTTGGATTCCCTTTTTTCCTTGTCTGATTGCTCTGGCTAGGGCTTCCAGTACTGTGGTGACTAGAAATGGGCACGCTTGTCTTGCTCCTGGTAAACCCTTTTTTTGCCTTTATGTTATTTTTGGAGCTCACATCAGGCTGTACCAGTTGACAGTCTCATGGGTAACAAATGGACGTCCTCTTTGCACCCATTCCTGAGCAGTAACATGGACAGTTCTCGGGGCTCATGAGCCTCACGTGTTTCTCCCTGTGCAGATGCATGCTCATTGATGGAACCGTGTGTGTGCACACGTGTGTGCATGCATGTGTGTGCACCGCAGTCCCAGCCCGAGCGCGGCCTCGTCTGCGACCCCCAGCACAACAGGGTGTCTTGCGTCCTTGCCCATTTAGCTGTGTGGGGCCTCCCTGTGTTCTCACTGGTCTGTGTGATGCTTTGCACAGTTGTCAGTAAGCAAAAAGCCTTTAACGGGGGGAGGTGTGCTGGCCGCTGCCTCCATGTTATCGTCCACACGACCTGATGAAGCCTGAATGCCCCAGGGGGTGCTAACCGTCCCTGGTGTCTGCAGGACCGCACCCTGAGGCTCTGGGAGTACCGAAGTGGCCGCGAGTTACACTGTTGTCCCCTGACCAGCCTGCAGGAGCCCACGGAGCCCTGGAGTGACAAGGTAACCCCACACGTTTGTCTTGGGGCCTCTCCAGCTGCTGGGATCCTGTGGAAAAAATTCCTTTTACTTTGGAGAAGTTTCTTGCTGTCAGTGTAGACTCCCCCCTGGGTTTTTGCTGCCACGGTGCCCCCAGTGGAGCCGTGGCAAACAGAGGCCTGGGTGTTCTGCTGCCCTCTTCACATCCGTGCCCTCCTCAACCTCCTGACACCCCCAGATGGTGAGGAGAGCCAGGGCACAGAGGGGACTGGAGCGAGCGGTTCCCGATGCTGGGCCTGGCTGCACCTGCTGAGCCCGGGGCCGCCCCCCACCCTGCTCTGAGAGCTGTGTGTGGCCCCACCACATCCCTTCCACTCCTCCTGGCTCTGACCCCAGGTGCTTCCTCTGCCAGGACCTGTGGATGCTCACGTGTACATACTGTCGTGGTTATCGTCCTCTCTTTTCTTCCCTGTGTGCTCTCTGCCCTCCTTTTTGACCAATTCCTTTGCCCTTGGGGATGCTGCACAAGCTCTGTGAGGCCCTTGTGTCAGAGCTGCCTGTGAATTGTGCCCTCCCTGGGGTCCGGAGAGTCCTGCAGGGTCTTCTCTTGCTGTGGTGGACCACACGCGGGGACTGTCTGTCCTGCAGTGATGCCCGAAGTTAGAGCAGGGCAGCTGGAGTCCAGTCCTGGCCAGCTGATGTCACTGAGGCTGCTGCTTTTCCTTCCAGAGGTTTGCCGTGTCCAGGATCACTTACTGGAGCCAGGAGGACTGTGTGGCTCTCTCGTGTGATGGGTGAGCCCACGTGGACATGGCGTCGCTCCTGGTTCCTGCAGGCCCATGAGGGTGGGAGGAGGCTGGGGGACGAGAAAGGGGTCTCTGGTTCGGCCTCGCCCTGCAGTGACCTTGACTCTCTGAGCCCCGCTGCTGCAGCAGGGGTGGGTTCCCTCCTGTACTCCGGCATCTCACTCACTGCTGGTACCCACCATCGTGAAGGCAGCCCTGGCCTCCGGCTGGCCTGTTGTGCAGGTGGAACCCTGGCTAACAGTCAGCTGTGGTAGCGTCCACCCCAGTCGGGCCTAGCTCAGCATGGGAGACCCCAGGGGCTACATTGCAGACGAGGCGGGCGTGGGGAGCACGATTGCCCAGCTGTGCCCTCCCGAGCATCATCCACATGCTGGGAAGGCACTTGGGGGGCCTCCCACATTCTCACCTGTCCTGATGAGCACCTTGGGATCAGCATCTGAGCTCAAAAGGAAGATGCAGGGTTAGAGGGTCAAATGCTGCCTGGGCTGGGGGTGGGGGGCTGAGCTCACTGCCCGGGGTCCATGCATTGCTCAGTGGGTGGAGCGTCTCTCCTCTGCATGGTTTCGTCCTGGCTGTGTAATTAGCTGTTCTAGGACTTAGGGACGGGAACCTTGGTGAGGTCACAGCTCCTGGGGGCAGGGACGCAGGAGTAGCTGAGTGCTTGGGGAGTCATGAGGTGGCAGCTGAGACATTGGTGGGCCGAGTGCCCCTTGGGCCACGGGCACTGTCCTCACCGTCCCCTCTCTCCTGGCAGGCTGCCCGTGGTCTACATCTTCCAGCTGGATGCTGCCCAGAGACAGCTGGTTCCAAGGCAGCTGCTGACTTTGCAGCACCGGGTGTGGGACGCTGCCTTCGAGGAGGGCAACGGGCTGTGGGTCCTGCAAGACTGCCGGGAGGATCCTCTTGTGCTGTACAAGCCCGTGGGTGGCCACTGGCAGGTACGAGGGCTGGACCTTGCTATGCGCCAAGCTGGGAAGAGGGGAGATGGCTGCAACCCCTTTCAGCCTGATCACATCCATTCCAGAGGCTGTGTCCCAGGGTGGGGCAGGGAGCTGGGGTGCCTGCTGGGTTCTCCAGTGTCCTGTGTCTACACTGCCGTTTTGGGGGCTGTTGGTACCCTTTCCCTGTGACTGTCTTGGTCACACGTCTCTTTAGGAGAAGAGCCCACAGCTGGGGGGTCCTGGGTGGGTACCTTTCACTCTTGTAGCCTTAGCACAGTCTTGCACCTCAGGTCCACTGGACGCCAAGGGGCCCTTTCCTTGCAGGTGGCCTGGGTGGGCCTGTGTGTCACCTCCCGCCTGGGCTGTGGCTCACTGGGCGCCATGGTGAGGGGCAGGGGACGCTCACAGAGCTCTCTACACACTTGCATGTCCTTCTCAAGTGCTCAGGGCCGCCCAGCAGCTCGTTCAGGTGTTTTTATCTGAACGATAGGGGTGAGCCAGTGCCCCTGGCCTGTCTGCCCGGTTCCAGGCACCTTTAGAGTAACCCGTGATGAGCCGGCAGTGCGCGTCCCCAGCTCTGTGTGACGAGCTGTGGTCACTGCTGTGCTGGACGGGCTGGGTGGACGGCCTTGCTGCCTCCTGGGGGTGTGGAGGGCAGGGCTTTCCCGTGCTTGTGCAGCAGCCGGGAGTCTCTGTCCTCTCTCTGATAAAAGTTTTCTGTTCATCTCCTCAGTCTGTTCCTGAAAGTGCCGAGTTGAAGAGGGTCTGTGCTCACGTTCGCGTGAACTGGGCCATGTTGGAAGGTGAGCACTCATCCCTGGCCTGCTTTTCCAGGGTCACGTTCTGTTGTGGTCACAGCAGGTCTGAGAGCGCAGTACCCAGCAGGGGTCCGCTTCTTGGGGTGAGGACGAGGGGCCTGTGGGGGGTGTGTCCCTTGCAGGGCAGGCGAGCGCTGTGAGGCAGGGCTGATCGTTTCCCTTAGAGATGCGCTGCCCTGGTCTCAAGTAAACCTCAGTGGGGCCTACATCCGGGGCACTTGGTTGGCAGGGTTCAAATCCCTGCAGGTTGCTGAATGGGGGCCGCGTGTCTCCCCTTTCCTTTGGCCAGAGGACACCCTGGGTTGGCTGCCAACAAGATGCAGCCACAGCCCCGCACCTGGTTTTCCAGGGATCCTGTGTCCTGTGAGAATCCTTGGTGCAGCCAGGCGTGGCCGTCAGGAGGTGGGCGTTCTGCGGGCAGCGCCCAAGGAGGCCCAAAGGTCCACGAGACGTGGGTGGTCGCAGAGTTCATTCCTTGCTACAGGAGGGTCCACCAGGTCCCCCTTAGAGGCAGAGCCCTGAGTCCCATCCTCACTTACGCCTGGCATCGCCCCCGGCACCTGGTTTCATCCCTCCACACAGGCTGTGCTGGCGTGGACAGTGGCTTCAGCAGCCTCTACAAGGCCACCTGCGACAACATGACCACCTACCTGAAGAAGAAGGAGGAGCGGCTGCAGCAGCAGCTGGAGAAGAAGCGGCGCCGGGCTCCACCGCCCGGGCCCAACGGGCCGACCAAGAAGATGAGGACAGGGGAGTCGGCGCACGGCTGCTCGTCCTAGCGCTCGGGGTGCCCCTCTGGGAGGCATGGTGCTGCCCTCTCCCCTCCCTCCCGCAGCTCCCTGACTTGGGCTGGGTGGCGGCGAGGTCCATCCCGGCTCAGCGGACCCCTGGGGCCGTGCCGGGCAGCTGGATGGGATCACGGGATCTAGAACTTTCTGTCCCCAAAGCTGTGCCGCAGGTCAGCGTCACTGGAGACGCTGCACGAGAGTAGTACTTACACCCAGCACCTCCCTTCCCTTTGGAGGGTGATCACCTGTGGGCCTGGCGCTCATCCTTCCTGCTCGTCCCGCAGCACAGCGGGCTTCCTGTCAGGAGCCTGGAGGCTGACGTCTTTCCAGCAGTGCGGTGGATGCCCACGCTGTTCTTCGCTTGCCCTTCTGGATGGTCTGTCGCCGTGTCCAGCAGGCGGCTGTGTGCCCCATGGGCTGTTAGCCCAAGAGTAGTAAATACTGGCTGCCAGTGCTCAGACCCCATGGAGCGAGGAGAGCTCGTCACCAGCATTGGTGGAGACAGTCCCGTTCACGGATGTGTGAGAACTGGGGTGCCCCGGCTGGACGCTCACTCACTCCGCAGGGCGGTGACTGGTGGCGTGTATGTTTGATTTTGATCTGGACTTCGTGCACGTGCAGCAGAGCAGGAAAGCCAGCTGTGTGCTAATTCCTGATCAATAAAGATGAGTTTTTCTGCAGCTTCTGGAAAATTGAGCAGCAACACATGGAACTGATTTCAAAATATATTGAGCAGAACCGTGTACGATGAGTGTGCTCTTTGTGATTGAAACGTTTACCTTTTGGTTTGAAGAAAGATGTTTTTGTGGTGTGGCGGGTGTTTCATGGGTGTTGGACACAGGTTGTTTCATGTATCAAAACCTGAAAGGCATAAGATTGTTCCTTAGTGCCTTGTTTTAATTTAAACGCTGATCTGGAAACAATACTGTTTGTAAACCTCTCAGGGTTGCTTCCCACAGGGGACATCAGGGACTGCCCCCAGCCCCCTGCTCTGCCCCGCAGTGCATGCACACACACGTGCACACACTCAGCCTGTACCCCCCAGTCCCCCATCTGACTCGGGCAGGGTAGTCCGTTGGCAGAGAGAGGGTGTACCTGCAGGGGTGGTGGGGTGCCATGGCTGTGGTCCTGATATGGAGTATTCATTCCTAATATGCTCTGAATTCTTGGTTTTAGGAGAAATTTGTTTGTTCTTGTTGGTATCTTTATTTTTGACCATGCTGCTTTTGGGATCTTCATTCCCTGACCAGGGATTGAACCCGAGACCTCAGCAGTGAAGCTCAGGGTCCTAACTGCTGGGCTGCTGGCAAGTCCCTCTTCTTGGTGTCTTGGGCTAAGATGGGGCCAGCAGACTGGCCTGCAGGCCACAACCTGCCCGTTGCCCAGTTTTCTGTGCTCTGAGGTAAGCATAGTTAGGTTTTTAAATGGTTGAAAAAAGTCAAAAGAAAAATGTTTCAATCTGTGGGCGTCCATCAGTAAAATCTCATTGGGCCACAACCACGCCTGCTCGATTAGGGGTGCTCAGCGCTGGCTCCAGGGCTGCAGCAGCCAAGTTGGGGGGTTGCCTGCACAGTCTGAAATACTTCGGTTCCGGCCCTTCACAGAGAGGTGGTCTGTCCTCTTAAGGTCCCTGTTAAATTTGTGCTGTGTTATCAGTGAGCTGGTTGAGTTCACCATGTTCCTTGTGGTCCCTGAGGACTGATAGGTGGTGGCGTGGGCCTCTGAAACCCCGGTGCCCCAGCCCCAGAGGTGTCTGAGGCCGGCCTCTCACAGGGAGGCTCGGATGTGGGCCAGCAGCCTGTAGGGAGAGCGGGGCACGGGTGGGAGGGGCTGCGGAAACCTGAGTTTCCCAGTACTGCTGTAAAGTTACTTACTTTATCATCAGAGCCATACACACATACGTTTGTATTTAAAGTGTTTGGTTTTTTTTTTTTTTTGGTAGACAATGTCTTTTTATCCTCCAAATACTGAATTTCAGTGCAAGTCCAACTGAGCCACATTTGTGATTTAGAAGTTTATCTGTTTAAACCCAGATAAAATTAATTTTGAGAATAGAGTTCATTTAATCAAATTCAGCAGAAATAGTGTTTCCACGTATACTCTTTATAAAACCTATTTATGAGCAATTATACATTCTACTTTTAATCCTAATTGTTAAAAATCTAATGGGTACATTACATAGGGCTTTGTTTTAGAAAGCCTTAGGTAGCCCAGATAAACTGCATGAATGACTTGCTCTGCCCTTCCCATATCCCAGTTCCCTCTCATAAGCCTCAGGTTAGACAGTCAAGAGTGAACCCTCAAGACCCTAGGCACCTTCAACCCCAATAAAGGCAGCACCCCAGGCCTATGTGTTTGCATGCTGGTCTCCTTTTGGCCTCATTGGGTGGCTCACATGTGTGCTCCAGGACTGCGAATAATAAACCTTGTTCCTCAGAATTCCCCGTTTTTTATTTTCTTTGGCCATGCTGTGTGACCTGTGACATCTTAGTTCTAGACCAGGTATTGAGCCTGGGCCCTTGGCAGTGAAAACTTGGACTCCTAACCACTGGCCCGCAGGGAATTCCCTCTCTGATGGCTTTTGCTGAAGTGCGTCCAGGGACCGCAGAAACCAGAAGGGCTGGTCCAGCCACAGCATTGGCCCTGGTGGGGGTCTGGGAGTTGGTCTGAGTAATTCGGGTTATAAGAAGCATGCGTGCAGTTATGTAAGAAAGCTCCGTACCATGTTCCGGAGTGGCTGTGTCATTTTACATCCTGTGAGTGCACGGTTGACCTGGTTTCTGCATCCTCGTCAGCATTTGGTGGTGTCACAGTTTTATCTTGAGTGAGTCTTGAGAGTTCTTTATTGTTCCTTGCAGATACGGTCTGCAGACATATTCTCCCAGCGTGCAATTCCTCTTTTCATCCTTTGAACATGGGGTGTGTCGCACAGCAAACAGTTCCTATTGATGGGATCCAGTTTATCAGGTTTTTCCTTTGAGGGACTCTTGGTGTCCAGAAGCCTTTTCCCTGGCCCTAGCCCCTGAGGATTTTCTCCTGTTGGGTTTATAGAAGTTTCATAGTTTGATGTTTTACACTTCAGCCCATGGTCCATTGTGAGTGAGTTTGTATGTAAGGTGTGGTCGTGGTCTCTGACTGAACATGCGCCTGCCCCAGCACCCCTTGTTGGAAAAGCCATGAACTCCTCCGGTGAACTGCTGTGTGACCTTCACTGTGGAAGGGTATTTTCATGGGACGTAGTTCTGGGTGGACATCTTAGTCCTTTAATTTTTGTTTCTTTGGAGATGGCCCTGCCTCCTCTCTGTGGTACTTGTTTTCCTCTGTGCTGGTGGCCTCGGTGTCCAGGTACAAAGTTCGTGCTTGGCTTCATGCCCTGGCAGCAGGTGTGGTCACTGGAGGGTGCTGGGGGTGGGGGCACTGCAGGAGGATGGGGCTGCTGGAGCCCAGAGTCCTTCCTTCCTGGGCTCTGATGTGCCTGGCAGGGGCTCTCTGCTCACCAGCCCTGGCCTGCAGAACCTTGGCAGCTCCATCAGCAGGTGCATCACAGCTGAGTGGTCTGAATTCCTCTGCCCCGCTGCCTCCCTGTGGGATGCTGCCATCCCCCAAGGTTCATGATGCCATGCTTCTCCCAGCTCATTCCTTTTCGGACCCTCTGCCTCAGGCCTCCCATTCCCCTAGTTTTTAAAGTTCATCACACTTCAGTGCTTGCTTAGGCAGCACATGTACTAAAGTCCTTTAGTGGGCAGTCTTCTGTAACTGTGTGTGATTCCTTATATTGGAATTTTCCTCCTGTTATTCTGTGGTCTCTCTTTCTTGACTGATACACCATCTTTCCCCCACTGGACACAATGTACCTTCCTTTCCTAGCTTCTGAAGTTCTCTTCATCACTGGTTTTCTGTAACTGGAACACGATGTGCTTGGCAGGGGAGGTGTATGTTTACCCTGTTGAGTGCTTGTTGAGTTTCTTAGATCTGTGGATTTATCATTTTTTAAAATCAAATTAGGAAGTTTCCAAGTATTGTTTCTTCGAATATCTTTTTTCCCTTCCTCTGCTCTCCTTGCCTCCTGCAACTCCAGTAATGGTATTTCAGACCTTTTGACGTGGGCGCCAGGTCAGCGAGTCTGTGTGATCTCCCTTCAGCCTTTTTCCATGTGTGCTTCATTCTGGACAGTTTCTGTTTCTTATCTTCAGTTCCCTGGTCTCTTCTGTGGCATCTAAGCTGCTGTCCACTGAGGCTGTGTGTTTTCCCTATCAGATTTTGTATTCTTCATCTCTGTAATCTTGATTGAATTCTTTTAAAAAATACTTTCCATTTCTCTTATCATACTCTAAAAAAATACCCTCAGACATACGGTGCATAGGTAGAATGATCGTCTTTTGATTCCGTCTTCTCTGTCCTTTCTGGTCTTTGCTGACTTCCTGTTCGTGGCGTCTGCTTCCCTGCTACTGCGCATGTGCAGGAAGTTTTCATTGGGCGCCCGACACTGTCGTGTTTTCATGGTTGGATGTTGAGCTTTATCGTCTTCCTTTAAAGGATGTTTCTCTCCTGGCTATCAATTAAGGTCCTGTGGATGAAGCTGATCCTTTTGGGGTCTGTTTCTGAGCCCACTGGGGAGGGTCTGGAGCAGCCTTTAGGGGGAGAGTGTCCCCCTCTTCTGAGGTCTACCCTCCGGGGCATCCCTGTTTAACGTTGTGTCCATGAAGTTTCTCCATGCCGGGCTGGCCGGAGGGGCCTCAAGTGACTCTGGGTCTGCAAACTGTTCTGTCCTCAGAAGTGCTTATGTGAGCCTCAAGGACATCACCCACGTGTGAGCAGGTTGGTGTTGGAGCACAGACACCAGAGGAACACCCCTCCCGCCCCGGGCAACTTTCCCTCCCCTGGGCATCTCCTCTTCTGCAGCACCCTGCCCCCAGCTCAGCTGCCCCGCCTCCGAATTCCCCTCCACCTGAATCTGCCCTCCCTTTGCTGCTGTGGCTGGAGAATTACTTTGGGCACAAAGTCCCCAGGCCTCCAGGGCCTCAGGCCACCAGGACCAGACTCCCGGTCAGTCCTGGGGGAGGGTATCTGGACCCTCGTGCTGCTCGGGGTCTGCAGTCGGGTCACATTTATCTTGTGATGAGCGAGGCTTCTCATCTCTTACCTGCCCGTGAAGGTCCTGTGCCCAGTTGAGAGACAGTGTTTCCTGGGAGAGGGAGATGACTTGAAAGACATCTTTCTAGCCTTTTCTCTGTTATGTGAATTGTGCATGTTTTCCAGCTTGACTTTCAGCTTTCTAGATGCTTTCTAATATGGCCTTTTTTTGGTAGTCAGATTTATCAATCTTTTTACGATTTCTGGGTATCATACTGTATTTGGCTTGTTGTTTAGTTACTGAGTCCTGTCCGACTCTTTGGCGACCCCATGGACTGTAGCCCACCAGGCTTCTCTCTCCATGGATTCTCCAGGCAAGAATACTGGAGTGGGTTGCCATTTCCTTCTCCTGGGGTTCTTTCTGACCCAGGGACTGAACCTGTGTCTCCTGTGTTGTGGGCAGATTCTTTACCATGGAACCACCAGGGAAGCCCTTCTCCACCCTATGTATCTTTGACATGGCTGGTTTAGAAAGAAGAGGCCGAAGCATGGGACCCAGGACACGCTCAGTTCACCTGATGTGGGGAAGGAGGTGCGGGAAGACTGTGACTCCCCGTGAAAAGCCTTTTAGTTTTTTTCCCCTCAAGCCTGGCTTTTTAACCTGTGAAACGGAAGCAAAGTGGTGCTAAGATTCACAGTGGGATTTGCCAGTTTTTGAAGCAGAAAATCACCAGCCTAACACTTGATGTTCTGTTTCGCTGGTTCTAATTCCATGACAAAGAAATGAAAGAACTAAAATAATAAAGCTGTGTTCATCGCTCCTCGGGGTGTTTTGTTTTCTGATTTTTGCTGGCCTGACGTGATGGGAGGTGTCTGGAGGGAGAAGAGCTTGTGAGTGGCCAGGGTGGGCAGGGGTGGCGACAGAGGAGGTCAGGGCTCCTGGAAGCCATAGTTCCTGACTCAGCATCTCTTAGGTCGGTGTTCTTTGAGGTTACGAGCTCAGACCATCAGCCAGAGAAGTCAAAAGGCTACGAGACATGTTACAGCATCCTGGCTTGCAATGTCTGCTTTGCTTAAAAAATCTTCCAATGACGGTGAGTTTTCCAGTGAAGTGGTTCTGGGACCACTGCAAACTTGCTTCCTCAATCTTTTTTGCCACGAGTGGCTTGTTTGCACAGCAGACACAGTAGACAGTGCCCTTGACCTAGTTTTACGTGACAATTTACCTCACCTCTCCAGTTTTCTCCATCTAACCCCAAGAGAAGACTTAGCAGGCCCTGCACTTGCTGGCCCTGCACCCATGAATCAAGCCAGGTCGAGTCTGGCTGTGCTGTGCCGTGTGGTCAGGGCCCCTCTGCAGCTGAGCCTTGGTGTGAAGCTTGCTCTGAGCCTTAACAGAGTTCAGTATTCAAAAGACCCTGAAGCCAGCGGCACAGGTGGGAGCAGGCTTGTCTAGTGGGTGCTCGTTGGACAGCTCTTCATATGTGGTTAAGAGAACAGGATGTTCGTAAGACTCTTGAGAATCCCTTGGGCAGCAAGGAGATCAAACCAGTCAATCTAAAGGAGACCAACCCTGAATATTCATTGGAAGGACTGATTCTGAACCCGAAGGTCTAATACTTTGGCCACCTGATGCGAACAGCTGACTCATTGGAAAAGACCATGATGCTGGGAAAGGTCAAAGGCAGGAGGAGAAGGGGGTGACAGAGGATGAGATGGTTGGATGGCATCATTTACTCAATGGACATGAGTTTTAGCAAACTCTGGGAGATACTGAAGGACAGGGAGGCCTGGTGTGCTGCAGTCCATGGGGTCACAGAGTCGAGCACTACTTAGCAACTGAATAACAACAATATTCATAAGAAAGTTACTAGCAAACTACCCCAGAAAAGCCTTAGGCCCAGACATTCACAGGGGAATTCTACCAAGCTTCAAAGACCAGATAGTCCCAGAACACCATAAAGTGTCCAGAGAGTAGAAAAGGAAGCTTTCTAATTCCTTTTATGACACAATCAATATGATAATATCAGGGATTTAAAACAGATATCACTCATGACAGCGCGGAAGTACTAAGTGTCAGCAGTAGCTGGCATCTAGCACAAAAATAATGCATCATAACTGGGATTTATTTTAAGGATGTAAAGCTTGTTCATTATTAGGGAATCCATTACTAGCATATATTACATTAACAACTCTATGGAAAAAATTCATAGTTTTCTCCATGGGTAGGTCTTGTATAGGAGAAGGCAATGGCACCCCACCCCAGTACTCTTGCCTGGAAACTCCCATGGATGGAGGAGCCTGGTAGGCCACAGTCCATGGGGTCACACACAGTCGGGCACGACGGAGTAACTTCACTTTCACTTTTCATTTTCATGCATTACAGAAGGAAATGGCAACCCACTCCAGTATTCTTGCTTGGAGAATCCCAGGACAGGAGCCTGGTGGGCTGCCGTCTATGGGGTTGCACAGAGTTGGACACGATTGAAGTGACTTAGCAGCAGCAGCAGCAGGTCTTATATAAAATTCAATATCATGATAGAATATTAATTGAGAAAACTATCTTTTTTTAAGAAATGGTAAAATAAACATGGGATAAGCCATTTTAGCCATTTTAAGGTGCACAGTTCAGTGGCAGTGAGCACATTCACGCTGTTTACAGGCATCTGACATGATGCACCTCAGTCCTGAAGCCGGGCGGTTACTTTATGGAGTGGCTAGAGGCATTTCCTCCAAGATCACGAACAAGGCACAAATGCCCACCACCTCCCCTACCATCTGCATGTCTCAGACAAGAGGTATAACAATTGGTAAAAAACAAGTAAAGCCATCTCTATTTGCAGATGACAAGACAGTATATCTGGAAAATCCTAGGGGATCCATGATTTAAAGAAAAGGCAGTGAGGTAGCTTTACCCCAAGTTAACATTAAAGAGTCAGTAGCCTTCTTAGATATGAACAATAACTGTGAGATAGTCGAGAAAAATTTCATTTCCAGTTGGAGCAAACTACTCAGGAATAAATTTAGCCAGCAATGTACAAACCTCCACAATGACCATTTTAAAGCAGTCTTGAAAGATGCAGAAGTGGACTTGAACAGGTGTAAAGACATCTCTGGACGGAAAGACTCAGCTTTACAAAGACGTTTCACGACTTGACAAATTCAAAGCAATTCTAGTAAAAATATTAGCTGTTTCATGGGGTCAGGCAAGTTGATCCTGAAATTGATGTGGAAAAACAAAAATAGCCAGAAAACCATGGAAAAACTATGAGGGAGACTGACCCATCCAGTATTAATGCTCACCATCAAGCCTCTATAGAAAAGACTGGGGCAGACACATGGCAGAATAGGGAAGAAAATGCAGAATTAGCCCCAAGTAGTGTGTGTGTGAAGCTGTGTGTGTGACAAGGGAATGACTCCAATTATGGTGTAAAGGTGAGTCTTTTAGAAAACCTGCTGGGACAATTGGATTGTCATTTGGAAGAAGATAAAATTATTTCCATACTGCAAGGAGATCAAACCAGCCAATCCTAAAGGATATCAACCCTGAATATTCACCAGAAGGATTGATGCTGAAGCTCCAATCCTTTGGCCACCCAATGTGAAGAGCCGACTCATTGGAAAAGACCCTGATACCGGGAAAGACTGAGGGCAGGAGGAGAAGGAGGTGGACAGAGGATGAGATGGTTGGATGGCATCACCGACTCAATGGACATGAGTTTGAGCAAACTCTTGGAGAGTTTGGTATGCAGGAGCCTGGCATACTGCAGCCCATGGTGTCACAAAGAGTCAGACATGACTTAGTGACTGAACAACAGCACAACTCTATACACAAGAATAAAATCCAAGTGGATTAGGAAGTAAAAACTGAGGCCACACAAGGAATGGAAGAAAAGAGGTGGATTTGTTGCTAACTATGGTGTAGGGAGGGCCTCACTATGACTCAAAATCCAGAGGCAATAAAGGAAAAGATACATTTGACTACATACGAATAAGAAATATTTGCATGACAGAAAACACCATAAACCAGATAAGAACTGAACTGAAAAACTCAGAGAAAATGTTTACAACATAGACTACAAAGAGTTGTCTCTGTCTGTCCCTTTGTGGTACACTTAATGTATCAAGAGCTCTTTAAAAAGTTGACAAAAGACTAAAAATCAGATAGATGGGGAAAAGACCCAAATAGTCTGGAAAAAGATAAAAAGAAAAAAAAGAGACTCAAACATGAAAAAATATATTCAACCTTACTCATAACTAGAGAAATGCAAATTGAAACAATGATGAGATACTATTTCTCACTTACCACACTGCCAAAACCTTAACTAATTGCATAGTGGGATGGGGAGGCTCTGGGGAAACGCCCTCTTGTAGGTTGCTAGAAGGAATGCAAACCTGCCCAACCCTTCTGGAGGGAAATGTGGCAGTAACTAGCAAAACCACGCATGCACTCATGTCCTTCTCCCACGTCTTGGGTTCCACCCTGAGGATACTTGTCAAACAATATGAAAATACATACCCGTGAGGTTATTTATTGAGCGTGATGTGTCACTGCAAAATGTTGGAACCAGTGCGAATGCCCACACAGGGAGGGTTAAATAAACAGGGTGTATCCACACAGTGCAGCTGTACCCATGAATGAAGATGACTTCTATGAACAGAAGCAGAGTGGTTACTAGGACATACCGATGCATGTAAGGACTGCGTGCACGAGTACATCTGTAGCATGGTCCATTCCTGTAAGAAACATGGGGGTCAAAGAAAAGACACAGACACCTGCTCACTTGTGCAGAGAAATACAGGATAAACTAGCAACTGCAGAGGGTGTTTGGTTACCTGTGGGGGTGGGCGGGAATGGGAGCAAATTTCGTCCAAGGGTACTTTGGTTTTGGCCGCACCTCACGGCAGGATCTTAGTTCCCCGTCCAGGGATAGATGTATGTCCTTTGTGGTGGAAGTACAGGGTCCTAACCCTGAACCACTTTGTTTGGGTAAATCTCCCATTCTTAGAACCATAATCAGCTCAGTCACTCAGTTGTGTCCTACTCTTTGCCACCCCATGGACTGCAGCATGCCAGGCTTCCCTGTCCATCACCAACTCCTGGAGATTGCCCAAACTCATGTCCATTAAGTTGGTGATGCCATTCAACCATCTCATCCCCTGTTGTCCCCTTCTCCTCCTGCCTTCAATCTTTCCCAGCATCAGGGTCTTTTCCAGTGAGTCAGTTCTTTGCATCAGGTGGCCAAAGTATTGGAGCTTCAGCTTCAGTCCTTCCAATGAATATTCAGGACTCATTTCCTTTAGGATTGACTGGTTTGATCTGCTTGCAGTCCAAGGGACGCTCAAGAGTCTTCTCCAACACCACAGTTCAAAAGCATCAATTCTTTGGTGCTCAGCTTTCTTTATGGTCCAACTCTCACATCCATACATGACTACTAGAAAAACCATAGCCTTGACTAGACGGACTTTTGTTGGCAAAGTAATGTCTCTGCTTTTTAATATGTCATCGAGATTGGTCATAACTTTTCTTCCAAGGAGCAAGCATCTTTTAATTTCATGGCTGCAGTCACCATCTGCAGTGATTTTGGAGCCCAAGAAAATAAAGTCTGTCAACGTTTCCATTGTTTCCATGATGGGACCAGATACCATGATCTTAGTTTTTTGAATATTGAATTTTAAGCCAGCTTTTTCACTTTCCTCTTTCACTGTCATCAAGAGGCTCTTTTTAGTTCCTCTTCATTTTCTGGCGTAAGGGTGTTATTATCTGCATATCTGAGGTTATTGATATTTCTGCCAGCAATCTTGGTTCCAGCTTGTGCTTCATCCACTCTGGCATTTCTCATCATGTACTCTGCATATTGGAGAAGGAAATGGCATATTGGAGAAAGAAATGGCAACCCACTCCAGTACTCTTGCCTGGAGAATCCCATGGACAGAGGAGCCTGCTAGGCTACAGTCCATGGGGTCACAAAGAGTCAGACACGACTGAGCGACTTCACTCACTTTCACTCTGCATATAAGATGTCACCCTTAAATAAGCAGGGTGACAATATACACCCTTGATGTACTCCTTTCCCAATTTGGAACCAGTCCATTGTTCCATGTCTGGTTCTAACTGTTGCTTCTGGATTTGTATACAGATTTCTCAGGAGGCAGGTAAGGTGGTCTGGTATTTCCATCTCTTGAAGAATTTTCCACAGTCTGTTGTGATCCACACAGTCAAAGGATTTGTCGTAGTCAATGAAGCAGAAGTAGATGCTTTTCTGGAACTCTCTTGCTTTTTTGATGATCCAATGGATGTTGGCAATTTGATCTCTGGTTCTTCTTCCTTTTCTAATCCAGTTTGAACATCTGAAAGTTCTCTGTTCACATACTGTTGAAGCCTCACTTGGAGAATTTTGAGCATTATTTTGCTAGCATGTGAGATGAGTGCAGTTGTGTATGAACATTCTTTGGCATTGCCCTTCTTTAGGATTGGAATGAAAACTGGCCTTTTCCAGTCCTGTGCCACTGCTGAGTTTTCCAAATTTGCTGGTGTATCGAGTGCAGCACTTTCACAGCATCATCTTTTAGGATTTGAAATAGCTCAGCTGGAATTCCATTACCTCCACTAGCTTTGTTTGTAGTGAAACTTCCTAAGGCCCACTTGACTTCACACACCAGAATGTCTGGCTCTAGGTGAGTGATCACACCGTCGCAGTTATCTGGGTCATGATCTGTTTTGTATAGTTCTGTGTATTCTTGCCACCTCTTCTTAATATCTTCTGCTTCTGTTAGGTCCCTACCATTTCTGTCCGTTATTGTGCCCATCTTTTCCTAAAATGTTCCCTTGGTATCTAATTTCCTTGAAGAGATCTCTAGTCTTTCCCATTCCATCATTTTCCTCTATTTATATATATATATAAAACATTTATTTATTTATTTATTTTACTTTACAATACTGTATTGGTTTTGCCATACATTGACATGAATACGCCATGGGTGTACATGAGTTCCCAATCCTGAACCCCCCTCCCACCTCCCTCCCCATATCATCTCTCTGGGTCATCCCAGTGCACCAGCCCCAAGCATCCTGTATCCTGTATCAAACCTAGACTGGCAATTCATTTCTTACATGATAGTATACATGTTTCAATGCCATTCTCCCAAATCATCCCACCCTCTCCCTCTCCCACAGAGTCCAAAAGTCTATTTTATACATCTGTGTCTCTTTTGCTGTCTTGCATACAGAGTTATCATTACCATCATTCTAAATTCCATATATATGTGTTAGTATACTGTATTGGTGTTTTTCTTTCTGGCTTACTTCCCTCTGTATAATCAGCTCCAGTTTCATCCATCTCATAAGAACTGATTCAAATGTATTCTTTTTAATGGCTGAGTAATACTCCATTGTGTATATGTACCACAGCTTTCTTATATTTCTATTCTTACAAGCCATGCTAGGTAGGTCCACCCAAGAACCATAGTGGTGTACCCTCAAATAAACAATGAAAAGCAACCATGATGTGTGGGGAAATAAAAACAAACAGTAACAAATGAACCTAACTCTTACAATGAGTACTGAACCCCTGTGAAGGAGGTGGGAAGGGAAAGAACCAACAATCAACATCAGTTATTTTGGAGAACAGTGTTTTAACTGGATATTGTTAAGTCTGGCTTCCCTGTAGCTCAGTGGTAAAGAATCTGCCTGCAATGCAAGAAACTTGAGTTTGATCCCTGAGTCTGGAAGATCCCCTGGAGCAGGAAATGGCAACCCACTCCAGTATTCGTGCCTGGAGAATCCCAGGGGCAGAGAAGCTTGGAGAGCTGTAGTCACAGGGTGTTGAATGTGACAATGGCAACAACTGTTAAAGACAAAGGAACTGGACAAAATACCGACCTTTAGATAGTAAATTTGTTTTTCCCAGGAACATGGGTTAGTAACACTGAAATTACTCTGTGTCAATAAAGACCTTGAGGCAAAGGAAAATGAAAACACAGACTTACAAATCCAATGTCATGCTGCAAAAAGGTTTAAGAGGAAAGTTCATAGCAATATAGGCTTTCTTCCAGAAATAAGGAAAATGTCAAGCAACCTAATCTACCGCCTGAAAAAAGAAGAACAAACAAAACCAAAAGTCAGCAGAGGGAAAGAAATAATAAAGATAAGAGAGGAAATGATAGAAATAAAAACAATATAAAAATAAAAAAAAAGAGCTGTTTTTTCTTTAAAGATAAAACTGACAAACCTCTAATAAGGTTCACCGAGAAGAAAAGAGAGAGGACCCAAGTAAACAAAACAAGAAATGAAAGAGAATAGATAGACCCTTGCTCCTGCACCACCAATGACCTTTGTCCTTTTTGGCCTCTGACCCAGGTGAAGATGTCAGGCTCACCCCGTGGGGAAAAGCATGGGCCTGCCTTGTGCCAAGAGGCTGTCTCTCCTGGCCTCGCACTGAAGGTGGTGTGGAGGGCACATGTGTGACAACACTGAGAACATTCTGGGAGTAGAGTGACCACAGCTGGGGAGGCCAGCTGGAGACAAGCCTGGAAGACGCCTTGTCCTACGTGAAATTCCCAACAGTAAATCCAACCCAGCCAGCCAATGAGCTGTCATTCTGATTTGCTCTTTGGTCACATCAGCTGAGCATCGAGCCCTTGGATGCCAGTGTTCATGGCAGTGTGATGGGTACTACAGCATCCCGAGAGATGGGGGACCAGCATGATAGCCTTAGGGAAGCAGGAAGATCTAAACTGTTTCCAAGGAAACAGGTTTCCAAGAGCCACTGCACTGTGCGCAGTGAGGGCACTGACACCACTCACGAGGGCCTCACTTCCTCATACCATCACACCAGGCATTAAGATGTCAACGTGTGGACTGCAGGGAGATTCAGACATTCAGTCCATAACAGGAGGCTTAGATGAGATGACCAGTTGTGATCGTGGGTGTTACATAGCTCTCCTCTGCCACTGTGTCATCCATGCAAGGAGGGCAGTAGCAACGCCACTGGTCAGAGCTGCGAAAATTACATGCAGGAGAAACTGTATGTATTCATCTGTGTCTTGCTTACAGCAGGGCTTGTCATATAATAAGCCCTTAGTAAATATTAGCTCAGGGACTTCTCTGGTGGTCTAGTAGATAAGACTCCAAGCATCCAAAGCAGGACACCCAGGTTTGATCCCTGGTCAGGGAATCAGACTCCACATGCCACAGCTAAGAGTTCGCATGCTGAAACTAAAAGATCCTGCGTGCTGCGAGAAAGATCGAAGATCCCGTGTGCTGCAGCTACCACCTGGCACAGCCAGATAAATATTAAAAAAAGAAGTGACTTCTATCTTTAAAATATTAGCTCAGATAGAGTAAGAAATGTGGGTTATATATGTGTGTGTGTGTGTGTGCTCTCTGTCGTGTCTGCCTCTTTGCGACTCCATGGATTGTAGCTGCCAGGATCCTATATCCACGGAATTTTCCAGGCAAGAATACTGGAGTAGGTTGTCATTTCCTTCTTCAGGGCATCTTCTTGACCCAGGGATTGAACCCGTGTCTCCTGCGTTGGCAGGTGGATTCTTTACCACTGCACCATCTGGGAAGCCTTGTGTTGTATGTATTGCTATATTTAAAACTGTAAGCTGGATAAAACGATATTAAGTCACTGAAAAAGTACTGAGCCCCCACTGTGTGCCAGGCTCTGAGGATACAAAGCTGGTCAGGAATACAAGCTTTTATATCATTGCTGCAATTCCATACCAGCTCTCAGTCTAAATGCATTGAGAGAAAGGAAGTATGGGTCACAGCAAATCCTGGAGAGGTGCTACAGACCTGCAGCAATGGAACCCCATCTGGACAGACCACCCTCTGTCCTCACCCTGACCCTTCCTCTGACCTTCTCTTGCTGAACATCAGAAGGGGAACCCAGGTGGGGGATGCCCAGATAATCAGAGGTGACCTGCAGAGGGGTAGGGATTGTGGTGGTCCAGAGCTCAGATGTCATTTTTCTGAGAGTGCAGCAGTCTAGAATGGAGGACGATGCTCACACGAGGGCTGGCTGTCTGGTCTACGTCTGGTGAAAAGCTGATCATGTCTGCCTGAGCCCTTGCACCAACCAGATCCATGCACCATCTGCCTGTGCCCTCTAATTGCAGAGCCAGTGAGCATCCGTGTCTCTCCTGTACCCCACTGGCAGCAAGGTTCACCAGCAGGTGTTCACCAGGAGTGCAGTTCTGGGATTCAGCCCTTCACACTGGGCTAAATGCTCTCGGCTTCAAGTCCAGAAGAGCCTGTGCCTGTCAAATCCTGCTCACCAGCTCTTTCTACTCTTAGTTTTAACCTGAAAGCCAGTCTGTCACAGCAAGCTTGACTTCTCACCATCCTGGCCACCCATGTGGTCCACTCCCAAGCCAGAAGACAGCACGCCCGCAGCAGGGGGAGCCCCTTGCCCCTGAGTCTTCTTGCAGTCTCCCCTTCCACTGCTCCATCCATAACCCTGATTTCTAATACCATGGATTGCTTTGCCTTTTTTGAACTTGATGCGCATGGAATCCTTTCTTATGTTCTCGATTGTGTCTGGCTTTTTCGTTTTGCATCACGGCGTGCAATTCATCATGTTGTTGGGAGGGTGCCTTGCCTTACAGCTGTGCTGGCTGGAGCACTGGGCCACTGCATCTGAGTCTCTGTGACTGTCCTTGTGTGTGTCCTTCCCAGCATGCAAGTGTGTCCACTGCAGGCATGGGTGATTGAAAGAATGAATGATTGAATGAATGATTGATTGAATGATGACTGGACAATTGAATGATCAAGTGGATGATTAACTGAATGGGCAAATGGATGACTGAAAGGATGAATGGACGATTGAATGAATGAATGGACCACTGAATGAATGAATGAATGAATGTAGACCTGGGTTTAGAATTTCAGGTTTCAATGTTTTGGGTCTCCCCTTTAGTTCCTAAGTCTTACCTAACCTTGGGCAGGTCTGGCTTGTCCCCTGGCAGGCATAAGGCACACCTCTGCCCAGGATCACAGCAGGCTAGAGCAATCTGTTCTGAGAGGTCACTCTTTTGATTTTGAAAATGGTTTCCCCTCTGAGATTTTCAGCTTTGGGGCAGAGTGAGTCTGAGGACTTTAAGGGCTGTTTCCATGGAGATAGGAAGAAAATGATTTCTTGAGTGCTGACCACCACAGGAGGTGCTCTCATGGGCCATTCTGCTGAATTTTCACAGCAGTTACTATCATCATGCTTTCTGGGTCAGGAGCTTGATACTCAGGAAAAGCAGAGCTGTGGACTCCAGGGTTACACAGCTGTAGGCACCAGAGCCAGAGGTTGCATCAGTTTTTCTGGCTCCAGCATCCAATCTCTCCCATGTCAGTGGTTGTCTTCTTGAGACAAGACACTGTTTCCTTTGCCTTGATGTCCCTGAACTTCATCCATTCCCATGTGCAGAAAGTGCTCAGAATTATGAGGGAGGATTCTGGGAAGAGGCCAGAGAAGGAAGCTGCAGAATCTGTCTCCCCACCTGGACCACAGCTGCTGCTGCTGCCAAGTCGCTTCAGTCATGTCCAACTCTTCGCGATCCCATGGACTGCAGCCCACCAGGCTCCATGGGATTTTCCAGGCAAGAGTACTGGAGTGGGTTGACATTGCCTTCTCCGTGGACCACAGCACTGGCCCTGAATAATGCAACTGCTTTTGAAATCGAGTCCATTGAAGCCTTACAATTTCAAGGGGGAAGGACTGGGTGGTAAAGAGTGGTTAATTTTGGTAAAATTAAGCTCTTGCACAGTAGCATCTACCGAACCCCTGTCTCTAGCCCAGGGCAGGCAACTATGCCCATCTTAGAGCCCCTGCAAAGACCTTGGGAGTTGATATGGGGAGTAGGACCCTGTCCTGCAGATTTGGGGGATTTGTGTTCTGATGATAGTATATTCAAAAGCAGAGACATTACCTTGCCGACTAAGGTCCATCTAGTCAAGGCTATGGTTTTTCCTGTGGTCATGTATGGATGTGAGAGTTGGACTGTGAAGAAGGCTGAGCGCCAAAGAATTGATGCATTTGAACTGTGGTGTTGGAGAAGACTCTTGAGAGTCCCTTGGACTGCAAGGAGATGCAACCAGTCCATTCTGAAGGAGATCAGTCCTGGGATTTCTTTGGAAGGAATGATGCTGAAGCTGAAACTCCAGTACTTTGGCCACCTTATGCGAAGAGTTGACTCATTGGAAAAGACTCTGATGCTGGGAGGGATTGGGGGCAGGAGGAGAAGGGGACAACCCAGGATGAGATGGCTGGATGGCATCACGGACACGATGGACGTGAGTCTGAGTGAACTCCGGGAGATGGTGATGGACAGGGAGGCCTGGCGTGCTGCGATCATGGGGTCGCAAAGAGTCGGACACGACTGAGCGACTGAACTGAACTGAACTGTGTTTTGATGGCAGGTTGCTGCTCCAGTCACAGAGGTCCACCTTTTCCATCGCTGCAAGTCCCTCCCCCTAAGGCTGAAGCGACTGCAGGGGACTTAAAGGGCTGACATCCTCTTTATATCCTCCTTCTTTTTTCGCTTTTTCCTTTTCTTAAAGATTAGAGATTAGAACATCCAGAAACAACTACACATATGGGGAAAACTAGAAAGTAACTATATATCCAGGGAAATGCTCAGAAAGGACCTTAGAAGACTAAGTTTATGCCACAGGTATAGCACAGAGACAGCCTACAATAATTAAAAAACAAAATCAATAAAACAATCAACAGCAAAACTCTGGAAAAGAGGGGAAAATCTGAGGGGAAAGAAGGGAGAATATAATTTTCAGAGCTAGGACATTAGATTCAAATGTCTAGTTTTCAAAAAAAAAAAATCACAAGGCATTCAAAGAAATAGGTATGTATGGTCCATTCAAAGGGAAAAAAAAAATCAATAGAAACTGTCCTTGACAGAACTCAGGGCAGATCTACTAGGCAAAGACTTTAAATCAACTGCCTTAAAGATGAAAAGGACTAGAGGAGGATGTAGAGAGAGTCAAGAAAATGATATGAGAACAAAATGGAAATATCAAAACAGACCTAAATAAAGACCAATAAAGAAAACCTAAAAAGAAGCCAAAAAGAAATTCTGGAGCTTACAACTGAAATAAAAAGTTTGCTCGATGAATGCAGAGGCAGATTTGAGTGGGCAGAAGAATCAGTGCTATTTTGGATAAGACAGTTGAAGTTACCAAGTTTGAGTAACAGAAAGAAAAAAAGATTGAAGAAAAGTGAAGAGAGCCAGAGGGCCCTGTGGGACGCAATGTATAAAGATGTAATTCCTTGAAATTGCCAAGGAGAAGGAGTGGTGTGGAGCTGTCAGGGAGCAGAGGTCTTCTATGTTACTGAAGTCAAGCTGCTGGAAATTAAAATTAGAGTGTTATAACTTTAGGATGCTACCTGTAATCCTCATGGTAATTACAAAGAAAATAGCTACAGGATATATGCAAAGGGAGATGAGCCAGGCATTAAATATTTCCTGATGAGAAATCAACTAGGCACAAAAGAAGACAGTGATGCCAGAAATCAGGGATCAGAAAGCTAATAGGGCATATAGAAAACAAAAGTGGCAGAGGTCCCTCCTTACCAGTAATTACTTAAACAGATTGTTTCTGGCTGAGCTGGGTCTCTGTGGCTGCTCGTGGGCTTTTTCTAGTTGCAGTGAGCAAGGGCTGCTCTCTCTGTGGGGCGTGGGCTTCTCACTGCGGCGGCTTCTCTTGCTGCAGAACACAGGCTCTAGAGCACGTGGGCTTCAGTCGCTGTGGCCCCAGGCACCGGAGCACAGACTCAGTGGTTGTGGCACCTGGACCTAATTGCCCTGCGGCACATGGAATAGTCCCAGAACAGGGATCAGACCCGTGTCTCCCACACTGGCAGGTGGACTTTTAGGCACTGGACCACCAGGGGAGTTCCATCAATAATTACTTTTAATGTGCATGGATTAAATTCTGCAGTCAAAAGAGAGCATGGCAGAGTACATGAAAATGACAGCTATCGGCTGTCTACAGGAGACTTACTTTAGATTCAAAGATACAAATAGATTGAAAGTAAAAGGGTGGAAGAAGATACTCCATGCAAATAGTAACCAAAATACAGCAGGCTGTACTAATATTAAAAAAAAAAAAAACTTTAAAAAAGACTGCAAGAGAAAAGGAAGGACATTATATATTAGCAAAATGTTCAGTACAGCAAGAAGCTCTAACAGTTATAAACATTTGTATACCTAATAACAGACCAGCAAAAGGTATGAAGCAAAAACTGACAGAATTAAGGATAACTATATGGTAAGATAACTATCTTATTATCTTATTATCTAAAAATAACTATCTTACTATCTTACTATAACTATCTCACCATGGGATTCCCTGGTGGCTCAGAGGTAAAAGCATCTGCCTGCAATGTGGGAGACCTGGGTTTGATACCTGGGTCAGGAAGATTCCCCTGGAGAAGGAAATGGCAACTCACTCCAGTATTCTTGCCTGGAGAATCCCATGGACGAAGGAGCCTGGTGGGCTACAGTCTACAGGGTCCCAAAGAGTCGGACATGACTGAGTGACTTCACTTTCACATAAGATAGACAGTTCTATGGTAATAGACTTCAAACCCCCACTCTCAATAGTGGATAAAACAACTAGATAGAAGAGAAGTAAGGAAATAGGGGACTCAATGCAAAAAAAACAGCTAGATGTAACAGACATATACAGAACACACAGCAAGAACATACATTCAAGTGCACGTGGGAAGTCTCCCGGACAGACCATGTGTTAGGCCACAAGTTGAGTCTCAATAGATATGAAAAGATACATATTCTACAACAAGACTCATCTCTGACTACAGTGGGATAATGTTAGAAATTAGTAACAGAAGAAAAAACTGGAAAATTCATTAAATTGTGGAAATTAAACAGCTCACTCTTAATCAATGGATCAAAGTAGTCATGAGGGAGATTGGAATATAACTAGAGACAAATGAAAATGAGACCACAACGTACTAAAATTTACGGGATGCAGCGAAAGCCAAGAGGGAGATTAATAGCTATAAAACGCTTAAATTAAACAAGAAAGATATCAAGTCCACAACCTTTCTAACTTAAGGAACTAGGAAGAAGAACAAACTAAATCCAAAGCTACAGGAAAGAAGAAAGTAATAAAAAAATTAGAACAGGGATAAACTAAAACAGAGAACAGAAAAACAGAAAATTCATTACACCAAGAGTTAGTTCTTCAAAAAGATCAACAAAAATGGACAAACCTTCAGTTTGATAGACTAAGAAAAAGAGAGGGAGGATTCGAATTACTAAAATCAGAAATGAAAGTGTGAACTTGACTACCAATTCTGCAGAAATGAAAAAGATTTTAAGAGAATATTGTGAATAATTATATGCCAGCAAATTGGATAACTTAGATGAAGTAGACAATTCCTAGAAACACAAAACCTAGCAAGACTACATCACAAAGGAATAGAAAATCTGAGTAGACCTATAACTGGTAAGGAGATTGAATCAATAATCAAAAATTTCCCAACAATGGAAAACCCTGGACCTGCTGGCTTAACTGGTACATTCAACTAAATATTCAAAGAAGTAGTATCAGTCCTCAAACTTTTCCCAAAAAATTGAAGAGGAGGGAACACTTCCTAACTTATAGAATAAGACCAGCATTACCCTGATGCGAAAGTCAGAACAAAAGAAGCTGTAAGAGAAAACTACAGAGCAATATCCCTTTTGAAAATTGATGTAAAACCCCTTCACAAAATACTAGCAGACTGAATTCAGCAGCATGGTAAAAGGATTGCACACCATGACCAAGTTGGCTTTATTCCTGGAGTGCAAGAGAGTTTAACATATGGAAATCGATCAGTGTACTACATTACATTAACAGAATGAAGGAACCTCCCCCACCATAATCATCTCAATGCAGGAAAAAATTTAATTAAATAGCCTTTCATGATAAAACACTCAACAAACTAGAGGGAAGCTACCTCAACATAATAAAAAAGCCATGTATGACAAACCTATGGTGCAAACCACATTCAACAGTGACAGAATAAAATCTTTTCCTCTAAGATCAGAAACAGGCAAGGGTGCTTTTGGCCACTGTTATTTAACTAGTACTAGAAGTTCTAGACAAAGCAAGTAGGCAAGAAAAAGGTATTGGAAGTGGAAAGGAAGAAGTAAAATCGTCTCTATTTGCAGATGTATGGTGTTATATGCCGAAATCCCTAAGGATTCCACAAAAAACACCCAAACCCCCCAAACAACTGTTGGAATTAATAAATGAACTCAACAAAGTAGCAGGATACAAAGTCAGCACACAAAAATCTGTTGGATTTCTATGCACTAACAATTAACAATCTGAAAAGAAAATTACAAAACAATTCCATTCATAATAGCATAAGAATAAAATACTCCAGAATTAACACAGAAGGTGAGAGCATTATACAGTGAAAACTACAAAATATTTCTGAAAGAAATTAAAGAAGACATAAATAAATGGAAACACAGTCCATGTTCATGGATTGGAATGTTGAGTATTGCCAACATGTCAATATTACCCAAAGTGATAGATGCAATAACTATCAAAATTCCAAGAAATCTGTGCTTCTTGCAGAAATAGAAAAACTCTTTGTAAAATTCACATGGAATCTCAGGGAAGCCCAATTAGCTGAAATAATCTCAAAGAACAGAGCCAGAGGACTCACACTCCTTTATTTCAAAGCTACAGAAATCAAAATATTGTGGTACAGGCATAATGACAGACATATGGATTAATGGAATAGAATAACCCAGAAATAAACATTTGCACATATGGTCAAATGATTCTGATAAGGGTGCCAAGACCATTCAATGAGGGAAGAAGGACAGTTTTTTTTTAACACGTGCATTCGGAAAAACTAGATACCCACATGCAAAAGAATTAAGTTGGATCCTTGCCTAAACCATATATAAAAACTAACTCACCATGAAGCAAAGATCTACATTAAGACCTAAAACAACAAAACTCTTAGAAGGAAACACAAGGGTAAAATTTCGTGACTTTAGATTTGGCAATGATTTCTTGGATATGATACCAGCAATAAGAGAAAAGACACGGTCAACAAAATAGACAAATTTGACTTTGTGAAAATTTTGTGCATAAACAGCCCTTCAAATGAAAGAAATGTGAAGCAGGCTTTGCTATGAAGGATGGACTACAGTCACACATGGGACAATGTGAGGAGATGGTGCCGTGTCGTGTGTATGGCGAGATGTGAGCTCAGCTTCTATTTCGGGCCGCATGAAGGTGCACAGCCAGGGCCCTCACCATGTCTGAGAGCTCTGCAACAGAGGTACAGGTGAGGTCTGTCCAATGGCAGCGGCAGCCCCCCTGTCCACGGCTGTGGGCTCCCTCTCGGGGTGCCTGTGAGCTCTCGGACACTTCCCTCCCAGCCCTGGTGAGCTCCAGGTTGGGAAGGGTGGGGTGGGGGAGAGGGGAAAAGGGTCCCTGGGCACCATCTCCTCTTCACAGCAGCTCCTCACTACTTCCCCCACCAAGCAAGGAGCCTCCAGAAGGGAAAGGAGGAAGAAACGTTTTCTTAGTGGAATTCGCTAGGTTTTAACAATGAGTTTCTCCTGCCCCTCTCTCCTCCCTATTAGACCTGATCCCCATCATGCCTGTCCCCATACCTGCCCCTTGGACAGTGGGCAGGGGCATCAGAGGATAGCAGTGGCCACTGGCCTCACCCCTCCCCTCCCTGTCACCCCTGCCTTGTCCTTCCAGGAGTTTGAGAGACTTCTCCCTTGAAGTCTGCTGCCCCTCCCTGGAGAGGCAGTGCTTTTTTCCCACCACCACCTCCCCTGCCCCAACCCCAGGGGGAAGGGGAGAGGAAGGAGGGAAATCAGAGATTGTCCCAGAGGGAAAACGTGAGATCTGAGAGAGGGCAGAAACAGGGAAGGCCAAGGTTGTGCCCGCATCAGGCGGGATTGTTTGGGATCAGGCCCTGAACATCATCCTGCTTGAGCATCTGTCAGGGAAAACAAGTCAAAGGAAGCGAAAGGAGGAGCCACTGGGGCCAGAGGTAGGCCAGGAGGTGGGCTCTTAGAGGGTCCCCGTAGGTGAGGGGCGGTTCTGGGGACTAGAGGTACTTCCTGGGGGTGGGGGAATGCAGCCACAGTGTCTCCCCCTTCTCTCTCCCACCCCTGCCCCCAGCTCCAATCTTGGCCTTTTCTTCTCATCCCTCTCCTCCCAACAGAAGCCGTGGCCCTAGCCATGGCATTGTATTCCCGTGTCCCCTGCAAGTTCCCCACCCTTCACCCTCTCCTTTTGCATGGACCCCATTACAATAAGTTTTAAATAAAAACCTGAAAAAAAATGGTGCAAATGACACTCTCAGAGTAAAAAGGCAATTACGGAATGGAAGAAGATATTTGCAAATCGTATCTGGTAAGGGATTAATATAAAACAACGTGATTCATAAATAGATGAAGGACTCGAGTAGACATTTCTCTAAGGATATGTAATGGCTAATAAGTACATGAAAAGATGCTCAACATCACTGATCATTAAGGAAATGCACATCAAAACTGCAGTAAGATACCACCTCACACCCATTAGGATGGTCGTTATAACCAAAATGAGCAAACAAAACAAGTGTTGGTGAGATGTGCAGAAGTTAAAACTGTGCCTGATTTGGCCTGTGAGATACACCTCCTGTATCTCTTTGGCCGTGTTCCATCATTCTTTGTGGTCTCTCTTTCTGATACAAAAAGATTTCAGGCTCATCTTGCTCCTTTCTCCTAAGTCCTAGCATCAGCTATTTCTCCAAGGGGTGCTGGTTCCACATACTGGAGAGTGGTATTTGGAAACCAAGATCTGGGCGCTGGGTGTTCTCATTGCTATAGAGGCCTCTCGGGACAGAGCAAGGAAATAGGTGCCTGAATACACACCATTCTACATGGGTGTATTTCTACATAAGTACATGTTGCATGTTGGAACTCTGCATCAGGGCCCTACAAGGACCACACCCCATGGCTGCATCCTCATTTTGTTGGACTCCAAAATCCTGTGCCAGGTTGCTGACACCATGGGCTCACCAGCACAGACCCCTCCTCTCCCGGGCTGGTCCCCAGGTGCCCTCCTGTGCCCCTCAGTGTTGCCCTTCATGCAGCCCTCCCTGCCACACACACTCTGGGCTCCACCACTGCCTTGCCCAATCTGGCTTTCAGACTTAATTATTAACTGAGGGAGGGGAAGTAGCTGAGGATCTGTTAATTTCATCCATGTATTTGGGCTTTTTATACTTTGAAAACATTTACCCAGCAGCTTACAAAGTTTGTCTTCCCTAAGGAATTGTTCCTTTTACTACCAAACAAGGACCTTCGTTATCTCTAGTTAGTAAGCCACTTGGTATCAACACTGCGGTATCAGCTTTCTTTCTTTCTTGGTCTATTTCCAAGTCTTCGCTTAATCCTTTTCTTCATTATATTTTTAGGTAAGTCTCTTGTAAATAGCAGCTGGCGGTATTTTTTCTGCTCTAAGAAACCTGTCTTATAGCTGACAAGCCCACTGTATTTATAAGAAGTGTAATTACTGGAACCTTAGCACTAAGGCTGTCTGTCTTCTTTGGTGTTTTCTATCTACTGCATCCATTTTCACTGGTGTCTCCTTTCATCCCCTGCCCCTTTCCTTTAGACTGACTGGCTTTTTACCCATCTCTCCTCTCCCATACAGGCATTCTATTTCTCTTCTTTTAGCACCACAGTTTGATAAAACACAGGATATTTGTTACAGAAGGAAAACCATGGTGGAATAACTACCTCTTCCTCGCAATGAATCACTCAGTTATGAAGATGGAAAGGATAGGAGTGGTCAGGCTCAGCATCGGTCCAGCCTCTCCCGCCAGGTGTGCCCCTTCTGAGTGGGCTGGGGGCTGGGGGTGTGTTTCTCTTGCTTCCCCTAAAGTCATTCAGCGGGTGAAGGAACAAATGACTCAGGTAGAAAGATCCTATTAAAATGAAGATGGGGATTTGTCATTAAAGAAAAATGACATTATTTAGTGAGATGAATGCTCAGCAGCACATAATAAAAATGAATGTTTCTCCTCAGTGATGAAATCCTGGTTTAGCTGGGCATGTGGCTGCCTAGCCAGAGGACTGCATTTCCCAAAAGTGAGAGGAAATGTTGTGTCCTATCCTCCTTTCTGGCATGCAGTCATGATGGCTGGTGCTCCAGCAGCCATTTTGGCCCATGAGGCACTGCACCAAGGATGACAGAGAAGGAAGATGCTTATTTAATAAACATGTAAAAAATTATATGTCAAACTTTGCTCTAAATGTTTTACAAATATTAACTCATTTTGTCCTCATAGCAACCACACAAGGTCTGCTGTTCTTAGGTCCACTTGCCCCAGCCCCAGAGTAACTCAGCAAGCCACAGATAAGAGGAACAGAGCAAGAAAAACCAATGAACAATTCATTCCCCACTGGCTTTCCATTCATCATATGGACTGTAGTCCTCTGTCCACAGGATTCTCCAGGCAAGAATACTGGAGTGGGTTGCCATGAACTCTTCCAGGGGATCTTCCCCACCCAGGGATCGAACCTGTATCTCTTATGTCTCCTGTATTGGCAAGCAGGTTCTTTACCACTAGTGCCACCTGGGAAGCAATAATCAATCCTGAATTTGGACCTATTTGGCTTCCCAGGCAAAACCCATAATCCCAGCAGAAATCACTGACTGCCCTGTGGCCGGTGCCCTGGGAGCCCATCTTCACTGCCTCCCTCCCCAGCGCCTTCCTACCACCCCCTTGAGGCCTCTTTTTCTCCAAGTCACCGGTTTCCCAAGGACATCACCACAAGGTCACGCGAAAGAGATGTGTTTTCTGGCTCTCTCCAGCCTGCACTGGGACTCAATCTCTTCCTCCCAAAGCCCTCTCATCAGGTGCTGTGCTGTGTGGCTAGTCGTGTCCGACTCTTTGTGACCCCAGAGACTGTAGCCCACCAGGCTCCTCTATCCATGGGATTCTCCAGGCAAGAATACTGGAGGGGGTTGTCCTGCCCTTCTCCAGGGGATCTTCCCAACCCAGGGATTGAACCCAGGTCTGGTGTGATTAGAAGACTGATTCCCAGTGAACTGTCAATGATGCATCAACTCACCAACTTTTTTTTTTTAAAGCTTCCAATCCAATACTCTCTTATTCTGCCTTCTTAATATTCTTGCCTCCAACTCTTCCATCAAATCAGGACCAGGCAAGACTTCCTTTCTGCCCTGAGGTTTATCCATTTTCCCTTCTCCCAGGATCAGAGGCACTTTTGATTTTTTTATCGATTGGAAGTTACTGCTTGCACCCTCCTCCTTTCCATTTTGCATTTTAATGATGGACGCTTCCTTAATGGGAAAAAAATAAGTTTCTGATGGAGGAATGTGAATAATTTTTTTTTTCCTGTGGGAGACTTGGTGGCAGGAGGACCCCAAGTATTCCCTGAGTCAGGTGGGAACCCGCATCTCACATGGAAGGAGTGGGTTCTGCAGATGGGGCTGCATTGAGGAAAGTGCAGAACAAATCACAGCAAGCAGAACCAGAGAGCACCTCCTAATCCAGTCCCAGCAGGGCGAGAAAATGGAAAACCCCAGGGAAGGACCGGCGAGTGGCGAGCACGTGTGTGTGTGCACGCACGTGTGGCACACGTGTGACTGGGTGGGTGCACAAGTGCATGTGCGCATGTAGCATCTGGCCCCCTCACAGGGGAGGGAAGTGCATGCGGTGGTCGCTCTCACTTCCTAAGACATTGGTTGCAATGGACAGAAAGCTGCCCGCCCCAGGGGCAGGGGTAGAGGGGCTGCCAAGAAGGCTGTGACGCCTTTTCCTGGCCTCTTCCTCCCTTAAGTGTTTTCCCCAGTGAAGTTCATCCTGCTTTCCTGGCTGCCAAGGGGCCCCATTTAAAAGAACACTTGGTCTCAAAAGTGCAAAGGACACATTTTCTTGCATTTCTTCAGAATTTGCTGTCTCTCCTGAACTCAGGTTTTTCGGCTTGAATTTCATTTCCTTGTTTTCAGAAGAACGTCAATTGCCGACCTCAAAGAGAGCGATTGCTGTTCAGTGGAGCCAACCTTCCAGCCCTGGGACTCCCCCTGAGTGCGGGCAGGACCCTCTGAGCTGCAGGAAAGCCCCTGGAAGTCTCGGACAGACCCCGCCCCCTCCTCTGCCCCTCCAACCATCATGATGTTCTCTTCTGCTTGAACTCACTTCTTGCTCTTGGGCAATTGCTAAAAGCCAGTTCTCTGAAGAGTCACTTTGCCAAATGACCCAATCCCTGAATTTATGGTTTCTTTGAACTATTCCATTTTAGCTGAGCAGTTTTCAATTTGTGTTCATATCAGTATACTCAGACTGTTCTTCTATCTTTGCCTTAGTGCCCTGGGGATAGAAGGATGTAAGAGATGGAGGGCTTTGGAGGAGACCCTGGGGAGTGTTTATAGCTTGTGACCTTGGCTAGGAAGAGTTATGATCAACCAGTTCTTTATTAACATAACTGTCGTAAAACAGTTTATACTGAAGAATATGTTCAAGACTCTGTTCAGTGATGCATTTTTCATAAATACACTTTTAAAAATAGATTTATTCTTCTAATTTTTCAATCTGAAGGTATAAAAGAGGTTGCCAGTTGCCTGTCCTGTATCCATTCTCATTTTATTTCCTTCAGCAGAAGGTCTCATTTTGGGGGAGCACTCTTGGGCCAAGTAAACAACCCCATTTCCCTGCCTCCCTGATGGTTGGGAGTACTGGAAAGACCTAAGCAAATGTATTTGGGAGGAACCTCATGATGAAAAGTCCTGCAAAGAGACTCACCCAGGAGACATGCTCTTTGACCTTCAGCTTATTTTCTTTCTGCCTAGAATGTGGTCACAATGACTGGATCTACTGTCTCCATATTGGGACCACGAGATGACCTTGATGATGAATGCTGAGAGACTGAATATATAAACGGACAATGGCCAGATCATATATAGAAAAGAACTCTGACCCACAAACTATAGGAGCCAATCCTTTTATCTTACAACCAGCCTGCTATAAGTCAGACAGGTAGTAACTCAGACTGCTATCTCTAGTAACCCACTATAGTCATGTTTCTAGAATGAAGCTGCTCAGTTGCTTCTACCTTTGTGACTGCGGGTAGAATTTGTGATGGGGAGCTGGGTGCCAACTGAGGCTTGGGTGTCTCTCCTCCTAGGAAACTGTAAGATGGTGTATTACCCTCCTTGATGATGGCTGCATTTCAAAGAGACACCCTTGGGGCCTTGAGGAGTTGTGAGACTGGCAAGAGGCTTATTTCATGTTTGACCCACAACTGCCAATCTCCAGGCTTCTTCTTCTTTTAAGAGATATATTTGTATTTGCCAGTACTGGGTCTTAGTTGTGGCATGCAAGATTCATTGAGACATGTGGGGTCTTGGTTCCCTGATCAGGAATTGAACCTCGCCTGCATTGGAAGTGTAGAGTCTTAGCCATTGGACCACTAGGGAAGTCCCCAGACTTCTTCACATGACAGAAAACAAGCCTCTATTACCTTTAAACCACTCCTGTAACCAGTTTATAATGCAATATCCAACAAAAGCACACTTTTATACATTTTTTCCAAGTCTAAAAAATTCTCTTATCTTGAATATTGCCTCTTCCATACGCTGTTAGAAAATGTGTTATAGCTTCTCATTGTATCTTCCTTGTCTAAAGCTTTCTTTAATAGTTTTCAACCGTTATCTGCCTGTGTTATAGATCTAGCCTCCAGTTCATTAATTCTCTCTTCAGCTCTGTCTGGTTTGTTGTATAACCATTGTGTTAATTTTTTATTTCAATGAATCATAACAAACAGATCTAAAATTTTTGTTAGCTTTAAAAAATTCTGCTTCTTTAAAAAATATTCGGTTTCATGTGTTATGAGTGCTATTCTCTATATACTATCTAGAAGAAGTCATTTTAAGTATAAGAACAGATTGAAAAAAGAAAGTGTTAGTTGCTCAGTTATGTCTGACTCTTTGTAACCCCATGGACTGTTGCCCACTAGGTTCCTCTGTCCATGGGATTTTCCAGGCAGGAATACTGGAGTGGGTTGCCATTCCCTTCTCCAAGGGATCTTCCCAACCTAGGGATTGAACCTGGGCCTCCTGCATTGAAGGCAGATTTCACCGTCTGAGCCACCAGGGAAGCCCAAAGGACAGAAAAAGATACACTGTGCAGATAAAAAAAAGAAAAAATAGCTGGAGTGCTTTTTGTTTGTTTTTTGACCCTGAGAAAGGCTTATTGCAGGACCAACCAAGGAGAACAGGTAGCTTGTGCTCAGGAAGCCCAGACTCCATGAAGCGTTTCAGGGAAGAGTTATTACGAACAGTCAGAGGGAGGGCTGCAGTGTGTGCGACCTTCTTCTGCCTGGTTGGTGGGGAGGGAACAGGGTGGTGTTCCAGGCACCTCAATCGTTAGGCTTCTGGTTCCAACCAGTCTGGTGTCTACACATTTGCTGAGTCACTTGGTTGTGCCCAACTCTTTGTGACCCCATGGATTGCAGCATGCCAAGCTTCCTCATCCTTCACCATCTCCTGGAGTTTGCTCAGACTCATATCCATTGAGTTGGTGATACCATCCAACCATGTTATTCACACACTTGTGCTCAACCTGCAGTCACCGTCCTCCACCTGGATGGAGGCCTTAATTCAATTTTAGATGCTATCACTTCCAAGGTTGTCTCCCAACTAAGTGTTGCTGCTGCTGCTGCTAAGTCACTTCAGTCATGTCTGACTCTGTGTGACCCCATAGATGGCAGCCCACAAGGCTCCCCCATCCCTGGGATTCTCCAGGCAAGAACACTGGAGTGGGTTGCCATTTCCTTCTCCAATGCAGGAAAGTGAAACGTGAAAGTGAAGTCGCTCAGTCGTGTCCGACTCTTGGAGACCTCATGGACTGCAGCCCACCAGGCTCCTCTGTCCATGGGATTTTCCAGGCAAGAGTACTGGAGTGGGGTGCTATCGCTTTCTCCTGTTAGTACCAAAAGAAACTGTCACAAAGAAATGGCACAGAAGACGGCCCCAGTGGTATTGATGATGAACAGGAGTTAGCATAGCTGGTTTCAGGACCTAATGAAGCTCAGGTTCTTGATGTCTCATTGCAGAAAGAATTCAGAGACAAAGTGATAGGTAAGAAGTGGATTTATTTAGAGAGAAAAACACTCCACAGGCAGAGTATGGACTGTTGCAGAGGTCAAGCGCGGCCTGGAGTGTTAATATCAGACAGTGTCGATTTCAGTGCAAGGACTATTACTAGAGATAAAGACAAACATTACACAAATATGAAGGGGTCAAGCTGTGAAGAAGGTATCACATTCCTAAATGTATCAGTCCTAACATCAGAGCTTCAAAACACATGAAGAAAAGCCTGAAAGAACTGAACCTTGAAATAAACCACAATTACAGCTGGAGATTTCTGCGCCTCTTGCTGAGTAACCAATAGAATAAGTAGACAGAACTTCCTAGGCCTGGAAATTATGAGGCTCTGAGGTAACCATGGCAACAACACACCCCAACCAGCCAGGCTCCTGGCCAGATGGCCCATGCCCCACACCAAGGTCTGCAGGAGGTGGTACGGTAAGGATGTCAGGTTTCCCCAAGTTGAAGTATATGTTTAATACAATTCTTATCAAAATACGGACAGTATTTTATAGATACAGAAAATATGATTCTAAAATTTATATAGAAAGGTAAAAAAACTAGAAGACCCAACTCACTGGAAAAGACCCTGATGCTGGAAAAGATTGAGGGCAGGAGGAAAAGGGGGCAACAGAGGATGAGTTGGTTGGATGGCATCACCGACTCAATGGACATGAGTTTGAGCAAACTCCAGGAGATCATGGAGGACAGAGGAGCCTGGCATGCTGCAGCCCATGGGATCGCAAAGAGTTGGCCATGATTTAGTCACCGAGCAACAGTAAGAAAACTAGAATATGTATGTGTGTGTGCTCAGTCACTCATTGTGTCTGAGTGACCCTGTGGCCTGTAGCCCAGCAAGCTCTGCTGTCCTTGGAATTTCCCAGGCAAAAATACTGGAGTGGGTTGCCATTTACTCTTTCAGGGGATATTCCCAACCCAGGGATTGGACCTGTGTCTCTTGCATCTCCTGCATTGGCAGGCAGATTCTTTATCACTGCCCCATCTGAGAAGTACCTCAAAAAACTAAATAGCTAAATATTTTTGAAAAAGAATGTAAGATGAGAGGAATCAGTCCATCTGATTTTAAGACTTTGTTATAGTAATTGAGATTGTGATATTGGTGAAGGCATAGATGCAGAGATCAATGGAATGGAACAGAAAACCCAGAGATAGACCCACACAAATATGCCCAACTGACTTATGACAAAGAGTAAAAGCAGTTCCTTGGAGGAACGATAACCTGGTCAACAAATGGTGCTAGAGCGATTGGACATCCGTGGGGGAGAAAAGCAAGCCTCAGACTAAGCCTCACGCTTCATGGGAAAGGAAACCCCAAATGGACCAGATTAAAATGTAAAGCCATATGATTTTCAGGAAAAAAATAACAAAAGAAAACTTTCAGCATCTGGGGATAGGCAGAGAGTTCCTAGTCCTTATGTCAAAAGCAAGATTGGTGATAGGAAAAATGGATAATTTGGACTTAATCAAAATTAAAAATATTTGGGGACTTCCCTTGGTCCAGTGGCTGAGACTACACTCCCGATGCAGGACCCAGGTTCAATCATTGGCTGGGGAACTAGATCCCACATGCCACAACTAAGAGCTTGCATGCTGAAATGAGAGATCCCACATGCTGCAACTAAGACCTATACAGCCAAATAAATTTTAAAAAATTATTAAAAAATTAAAAATATTTGCTCTGTGAAAGATGCTGTCAAGAGGATGAAAAGATTGGCTGCAGATGGGAGAGAATATTTGTAAACTGCATATCTGACAGAATCTAGAATATACAGAGAACTTCCAAAACTCAACAATAAAAACAGTAAAGGGAGAACAATACCCAAATGGCTTTGAAAGTGAGCCAAAGACATAACACACATTTTACTAATGAGCGTACACAGAGCACATCTTTTCAGATGTGCTTAGCCATCATGGGCATGCAGACCAGAGCCACAGTGGCCTCTCATCAAAGCAAAATTGAACGGTGACAACACCAGATACTAAAGAAAGTGTGGAGGAGCTGGGCCACTTGGCCATTGCTAGTGGAAAGGTGTAGGTATAACCATTCTGGAAAATGATTTGATCGCTTCTTTTAAAAGCAAACATACACTCAGCACATGATCTAATAAATACACTCCTGGGCATTCATCCTAGAGAGACGAAATATCATATTCATGCACAGTATGTTGGTGAATGTCTGAGGCAGCTTTATTCATAACAGCCCAAAACTGGAATCAGCCCAGATGCCCTTCAACAGGCGAACAGTTAAACTGTGATGTACTCAGTTTGTGGAGCACGACTCAGCCATGAAAAGGAATAAATTCCTGGGCTTCCCTGGTGGCTCAGCAGTAAAGAATCCGCCTGCTAATGCAGGAGACATGGGTTCGATCCCTGGTCTAATGAGATCCCGCATGCCGTGGAGCAACTAAGCCCGGGCACCACAGCTATTGAGCCGATACTCTAGAGCGCGGCCACAGCTACTGAGGCCCGTGTGTCCTAGAGCCCGTCCTCCACAACAAGAGAAGCCACTGCAATGAGAAGCCCGCAGTCTGCAGCTAGAGAACAGCCCCTGCTCCCTGCAACGAAGTCCACATGCAGCAACGAAGACCAGCACAGACAAAAGTAGATACACAAAAATCTCTTAAAGAGGAAGAAATTCCTGATGCACACAAACACCTGGATTAACCTGCAAGGGAATGATGCCGAGTTAACTAAGTCAACCCCCAAAGACCATGTACTGTGTGACTTCATTTATAGAACACTCATGATGCAATTATAGAGATGGAGAACGGACTACGGGTTGTCAGGGGGTGGGGCAAGGTGGAAGGAAAGAGGGTGAGGCTATGAAAGGGCAGCAGAAGGCTCCTCATGCGGGTGGAATGCTGCTTGTCTGGACTGTGTTGGTCAACAGGTTGACAGCTGGGTGGTGATTTGGTACAGATTTCTGTAAGATGTTACCACATCAGGGGGATCTGGGTAAAGGCCACATGGCAGCCCTCTGTGTTCTTTCTTACAGCTGCAGGGGAACTTACAAGTGCCTCAAAACAAAAAGTTTAATTTAAAAAATGATCTTTTGGGGATGTCCTTGGCGATTCAGTGGTTGGGATTCTGCTCTCACTGCCAAAGGCACAGGTTCAATCCCTGGTCAGGGAACTTAGGTCCCACAAGCAGTGTGGTGTGGTTAAAAAAAAAATAATAGTAATTTTTCTTGGTTGTAACATCAGAGAGAAGCTAATCTCATGGAGTCCACATGGTTCCTCAGCGTCCCAGAACTGGGAGAACTCTCGATGAGGCAGACCAATTCTGCATCCCTTTGACCTCGCAGGGGCACCAGCTGACCCAGTCGGGTCCTGTCTCTCTGTTCACACTTGGCTGAACCCAGGGTAGACAAGGCACAGGTGAGGAAGCTGGAAGAAAACGCGAGGAACCTCAGGAACTTGCAGACATGTTGACTCTCTCCTGGCTGGCACAGCAGATGCAGCTGTAACTCGGACACACTTTACTCTCTAATAGCTAACACAGCACCAGGCTCGTCTCTCCTACTAGAGCGTCTCAGATGGCGCTTATATGGGGCCACGCCACCAGGCACGTGCGTAGCCCTGTAAATGATCTCAGCTGTTACATCACTATTTACAAAACGTGGGGCAAGAGAGCCTGACCACTGTCATCTTGGCTAATTTGCTCTCTCCCTCTAGGCCCTCAACAATTCAGGCCGGATCAGCCTGGGGCATGAACGTGTGAGCCCAGCAAGGCTCCCTGCAGAGAAAACCTTTCACCTGTTGGCTGTGAATGCTGCTTCTGGGGGCAGCTCTGAGGGCTGGGAGGGTGTCCCAGAGTGAGGACAGGCCTCGAGCTGGAAAGCGTCTTGGGGACTTTGGACATAGCCTGTGTACTGATTGGTCACTGAACCCTCGGCCGTGATGACAAGGGCCTCCCGCTCTGGTCAGCACTGACTCCACTGGTGTGGCATTCAAAGGAACCGCAGGAGCTCCTGGGCTTCCCAAGTGGCTCAGTGGTAAAGAACCTGCCTGCCAATGCAGAAGACATAAGAGAGGCAGGTTTGATCCCAGGTGGGGAAGATCCCCGGGAGGAGAGCATGGCAACCCACTCCAGTATTCTTGCCTGGAGAATCGCATGGACAGAGGAGCCTGGTGGGCTACAGTCCATAGGGTCGCAAAGAGTCGGACAAGACTGAAGCAACTTAGCACACATACACAGGAGACTCTGCTGGAGGGGCTGGTGGGGGCCAGGCCCACCCCGTGGAGGCCCTTAGAGCTACGGTGCTGTGTCCGTAGCCTTAACTGGACCCCAGAAAGACTAGACCCAGGTGCCTCACCTTGAGTCGGGGGGGCTCCCTCCAGGAAGTGGGGGGCTTCCTTCCCCAGGAAGCAGCACTAGGTGACAGTGACCAGCTGCACTGGCAGCAAGGGGTCTTCCCCCATCAGCCTGTGGACGCAGCCAGTGGTGAACGATGACTCACAGGCCAGCTGCGGTCAGCAAGGAGGATACCCTGACCAAGGCAGAAGCTCAGACCTCGTGGGTTTACATCACCTCGCCCCTCTCCCTGGGGGCTGCTTGACTCTGGCAGCAGAGTCGTCCCCTCGGTTGTCAGCAGCCAGGTTTGGGATGCAGTGGCCTGAGCGGAGGCAGAGGAAGGTCTATTTCTGTTGGAACCGCCTGCAATGGCGAGAGCAGCTTTTGCCACTCAGAGAAACCTTTATGAACAGGGGGAAACACGCTTTTTGGTCTTTCTGCAGTCATGTGTGCCTTCTTTATACCCCTTCATTTCTGAACAAAAGCAGATGTTTTTCCTAAAGATAAACATGTGGGAATCTGTTCAGCTGGAGCAGCAGATAGCCCATCACAGCAGATCAAGAAAACTCCACGAGTTTTTTCCAGGGGGTTTTGTGAAGTCCTATCAGAAATGAGTGTCTCATCTTCAGGGAGATCCATGCATCTCTGCTCTCACTCGCCCTTCCAAGCTTTCCTTAAGCCAATTTTAATGCAGTGCTAGTAACACTTCCAGAGGAAAGCTTGACCAGTAGACCCGATGATTGAACTAGCTTAGCTGCGAAAACAACATTCCTAGAATCTGCTTCTCAATTGTTCATCATTCACTCCCTCACTCACGTTCATCAAACATCCTGGCACATCTCACTGCCCAGGCTGGGTACCATCAAGGAGCAGAGAATTTGCCTCCCTTGCATTTCCTGGTCCTGGTCCTCACCCTTCTCCCAGCACTCAGGTGTTTTTTTGAGATACCAGTGAGGACAGCTTACTCATCAGAGATTAGCTTCAGAGAACGAGATTTCTAAAGAAGGTTCCTAATGCTTATTGGATTTTTTCTTGCAATTCTAATGAAAGGGCTGACCTGACCTGACCTAGAGGGTCCTGGTGGAATGAGGGGTCTGACCACCTGCTCGTATCAGGCAGGTGCCATGTAGGCTCAGAAGGTCATGAGCAAGGTTAGACTTCTAATGTGCCCAAGAGAATGAAAATAAATACAAGGCAGTTATTTAGGAAGCAAACTCAACCCTCATGTTTATTCCCACAAACTCCACACTTACCTCACTCATTTCAAGTTAGCATGATTGTTTCTGGGCAGTTAAACATCTAACTATGCACCAGCGATTCTCAGTAGAATTAAGCCCTCAACACCCGCTCCATAATCACGCTCTTATTCAAGGAGTCCCGAGGGACACCCCTTGTCTGCAGTCCCAGTGGGGTGCATTGGACTCCATGGCCTGCAGGGTCTCCAGGGTGGGGCTCCTGACCCGAGAGTGGGGCCGCTTTTACCTTTATGGGGCTGGATTTCTCGGACAATAAAGATAAAGAAAACCATTACCACCTACTTAGCAGCTTAGAGATGCCCCTGCTGACAGCTCGGGCTCTGGGTTCCATGTACAGGGGCTGTGATCCAGTCTTGCCAGCTTCTTATCTACCGTCTGCCCAGCCTCTGAGTCTTGGTCAAGTTACCCTATCAACATATAGTATTGTTCATGGCTATCTGCTGATGAAAAAGTGATACACTTTCATTGTAGGAAATGAGGAAAGTATGCTAGAAAAATATCGCTTGTCATTTCACCCAGAAGTAAGGTATGAAATACCTTTTAACATTTTCCTTCAACAAAATAGGGATTGGAATGTACACACCATTTGTATCTGCCTTACCCAATCTAACACTCTCTAATAAACACTTTCCAGTAAAACTAAACGCCCTGGAGACACAATTGTTTGCAGCATGTCAAAGCCTATAGATGTTTCCTGGTTTACTTGAAGTTTCTCCCTCTCTTAAGATGCTATTATCTGCTTGTCTTACGGCTGCCTGAAAACTCTAAATTTTTGAACGTCCCAGTCACCTTGCCCTCCCACCATTTGAAAGGCCAAATATGGCACTTTTTGCGAGCCTTTAGGGGTTCAATATAAAATCTCACATTCATTTTTAAGAATCCCTTGATTACAGACTTTTGTTGCAAGATAATGTCTTAAAATCCTCTACACTTTTATTAAGTACCCCTGGTGGCTCAGTGGAATAAACAAACATGTATAAATTCTGGTGCGATGAAATAGTACTAGGCTTCCCTGATGGCTCAGACAGTAAAGAATCAGCCTGCAATGCAGGAGACCTGTGTCCAATCCCTGGGTCAGGAAGATCTCCTGGAGGAGGAAATGGCAACCCACTTCACTCCTCTTGCCTGGGAAATCCCATGGACAGAGAGGGGCCTGGCGGGCTAAGGTCTATGGGTTGCAAAGAATTGGATACGAATGAGCAACTAACACACACACAAAATAGTACCAGATGTAGCCTGCTCACAGGCTGGGCCAGCTGGGTGTAAGTCTTACCTGATTCTCATGGCTGGGACAAACAGACCCATCATTACTGGGGCACACTGATAGCAGAGGCCACGGTGGGCCTGGGGCAGTCACTCCAAGGACCACAGGGAAGCTTTCAAGAGCGTTATTAGTTGAATCTCCTCAATGGGCATTCTAGAATCACAGCCCTGGGATGTGATGATAACGTCTCAGCTGCTCTCCATAGGATTGGCCCTGTGCCTTCACACCTGAAATCAAGTAACTTGTGGGGGGGTTAGTAAAACTGATGGGATGGGGGGCTTGGAGTTCGAGGAGGAAACAGGTGTCCAGAGGAGCCTGGAGAATAATGCCAGCTGTGTTCTACACCGCAGTCATCCCTGCTCTGGTGGACAGCAAAAGGCCCTGTGTTCTTGGCAGCTCTGTCATGAAGAAAAATCTAGTTTTCCACCCCTTAAATCCAGGCATGGCCAAGTGACTTGCTGTGGCTAAGGGGACAGGGTGACTGTGAGGCTTGATCAGACTTGGAAAGTACTTGGGTCCTGGGGTTCATGCTCTCTCACTGCTGGGACCACATTGCTGCCATATCAACAAACCACACTTTGTTAACCTGCAACACCGTGACAGACCCGTGTGGCTGCAACTTCAGCTGATGCCAAGCACTGGCAGATGTGTGAGCAAGGCCATATATACCAGCCAGCTCCAGCTGAGCTGGGACAGACCAACCACCCTGGCTGGTCAGCCCACGACGCCCTGAGAAATATTAATAATAAACGCTGTTGCTTCTCCTTTTATAAACTGTTCATTTATGTAGCATGCGGGATCTTTCCTGCTGCATGTGAGACCTTAGTTCCCAGATCTGAGCCCCCTGCACTGGGAGCATGGAGTTAGCCACTGGACCACCAGGGAAGTCTGAATATTGTTTCAAGTCACTAAGTTTTAGGGCGTTTGTTACACAGCTAGATCTAACTGACATACTTCCCATTTGCATCCAGATGGTTGAAGGTCACATTTCCGGTTTGAGTTTGATCTAGCAGAGGGTCATTATTTATTTTCCTGGATTTTTATGTCCCATCCATCCTTTTCATTCTGACTTGTTTCAACCAGTTCTCCTCTTTTGAGTCACGCTTTACTCGGTGCCCAGTCCTCTCAGAGAGACCCCACTGGCCCACCCCTGCCTCTGCCCTGGATCTGCTGGTCTCCTTTCCTTACAGCCACTTGCCTTCTGCCTTCTTTGGATTCTAGCTCTTTTGAGGGAGCCTGATCAAGAGAAGATTCCCCCGAGTAACAGAGCTACCCCCTGCCAGGGGATAATCATCATTGATGGCCTTCTGCAGTGATGCCTTAAGCCATGAGAGAGGCAGGGCAGGCAGCTCCTGAGGGTACCTGATGCTCAAGGAGAGCTGGGTACCAGACTCTGCAGAGCTCTTGGCACAGGCTGTTGAGTTAATTCTCACAACAAGCCAGAGAGGTGGAAATGGACAGATGGGAAAGCTCAGACTGTGAGGGCGTAGGGGGTGGAATTGTGTCTCCCCTCAAAGATCAAAACCGCTTGTACCTGTGAGTGTGACCTGATTTGGAAATATCTTCACAGATGCCGTAAGTGAAGGTGAGGTCAACCTGGGTTGGGCTGGGCCCTCATCCAGTGGCTGGTGTCCTCAGAAGGAGAAGGAAAGTTGGGCGTGGAGACCAGAGGAGAAGGCCATGTGACAGGGGAGACAGATACTGGGGTATTTGTTGCCCCATGAGTCAGGGACTAGCGAGGACTGCTGGCAGCTGCCGACCTGGGAAGAACTGAGGGAGGGTTCTCCCCTAGAGTCTGCAGAGCAACTGACCACAGCTTGATTTTGGACTTAATGGCTGCCTCAACTGTGAGAGAATCAATTCTTTTTTTTTTTTTTTTCCTTTTTTTTGGCAGTGCTAGGCGGCATGTTGAATCTTAGTTCCCCAACTAGGGATCAAACTTGTGCCCCCTGCATTTGAAGTGCGGGGTCTTAACCACTGGACCACCAGGGGAGTCCTTCCTGTTGTTTTTAAGTCACTGAGCTTGGGGCACTTTGTCACAACAGCTCCAGGACACAAATACAGCAGGTGGGCTGTTAGGCTCCACACAATTAGTGACAAGAGGAATCCAAAGGGTTGAAACCCAATCCTGCCAGGTTCTTTGCAGAAGCAGGTAGCCTCTGGACAGTGGTCCATCCTGATGGTAGAAGCTGGGCCAGTGCAAGACGGAGGAGCAAGCTGGTTTGGAGGAGGCCGGCTGGGTTTCTGGAAGCCTCACAGGGCAGATGGGCTTGTTTGAGCATAGCGGGCAATCTATAAACATTAATGTTTCTGTGCAGTTCCTTGTCAACTGGTAGACCGTGGTCGGCACCGTGCATACATCAGCCCAGCAGGCAGCCTTGGCCTGTGCAACCAGCAGCTGTTTCCATGGAGGTGGGTGCTATAAGCCATGCTGCCCACCACTGCCCAGGGTCCATTAGCATCTCTGGGACACATGTCAGCTATTTAAGGGCAGGTGCCTCTGGGCATCTCAGCAGCAATGAATCAGGCGGCAGAGTCAGTGGCCTCAGTTACGAGCCTCTCCTCTGTTTCACTCTAATCAGCATATCTAGTGCATCTTGACGGAGAATGTGATGGCACCCCACTGCAGTACTCTTGCCTGGAAAATCCCATGGACAGAGGAGCCTGGTGGGCTGCAGTCCATGGGGTCATGAAGAGTTGGACACGACTGAGTGATTTCACTTTTACTTATCACATTCATTCATTGGAGAAGGAAATGGGAACCCACTCCAGTGTTCTTGCCTGGAGAATCCCAGGGACGGGGGACCTGGTGGGCTGCTGTCTATGGGGTTGCACAGAGTCGGACACGACTGACGCGACTTAGCAGCAGCAGCAGTGCATCTTGAAGCTTTCGTAGAATTATTAATACTGTTAAGGAAAACAGTAGAAATTAGTTGAGAGTTCTCATGACCACAGATCATTGCAGGACACTGCCCGGGAGGGACCATGTCCCCCTCCGCTGCCTCTCTTCACACCTGTCCCTTTGATCCTGGATGAAGCCCAGATGTTCCTGTTTTTACCCCGTTCACTGCCAGGTCTGAAAACTGTGCCAAGAGTGGATGTGTGCCATCGTTCCATCTTTTGGGCATTGCTCCTCTCAGCTGGAAGTGGGTTCAACATATGCTCACAGATGTGCACACACACATGCTAACCCACACATTCACACACACACACGTGCCTGTAAGTGTACCCCGCCCCCTCATGCTCACACACACACACACAATCACACACATGCTTACACAAACATACATGCCTGCAGGAGTGCGCTTCCCCCTCCCCCCACTCACACACACACACCTCGCAGCATTTTTCCTCTTAGTGATTGTCTAGGATAACGACCACAAACTCAAAATTCATTCCTTCGACCAGTAAGTGTCTGATATCATAATCTGTTAGTGGTCACCAGAGTCGCCCCAGAGTGTGTGGGGTCTTGGCAAACCATTTTAAAACAATGATTAAAGGTCATTGCATACAACATGAGTCACCCCAAATCACTGGGGGCAGCAGGACCATGGGTTCCAGGCACTCTGTGTGCCACAAGCTGTGCACGGACCCCGGGGCTGCTGAACGTGGCTCCTCTCTGGTTTCCCTGCTGGCCCGGAGCGCCGAGGGGGCGGACCCTGAGGGGTCTCAGCGCACTTGAAAGGGTGGGGGAGCGAGAGAAGGGCAGGGTGGTGCCTGCAGTGGGGGCCAAGCCTGTCCTGCTGGTGCTGCCGTGAGGGGGTCCTGTTTTTTTTTCAAAAGGAAGAGCCAGTAATCAGGGGAAGGAATATTTTCCTACCTGTGGATGTGAAGGTTTGAAAAATACAGTTTGGTTCCCAAACCCTGGGCATGTCTGTCACTGAGAACCTGGGACCACTGTTTGGCTTTGGGGTCAACGAGAGTCCCGGGGTGTGAGGCACTGGGCATGTGTGCAGAGATTGAGATGGAAAGTCCTTCTGCCCCTTATACCTCCCTCCTCGGGCACCAAAATTCCCCCCTTGGAGAGTCCTGCCTTTTCCATGCCCCATTTAATAAATAAAATTTATTTACTTAGAATAGTAAAACCAGTCACTGTAGAAAATTTGGAAACTACAGGAAAAATAAGAAGACGTCTACCCGTCTACCCATTTCAGCCGGAACCTAAATCGTCTTCTGCAGCAGAGGCTCCGAGGTGGGGATTTGGTTTGGGCTCCTTGGCTGAGGATGAGTCAGGGGCCCCTGAGCAAGTAGGCCCAGCAGGGTGGGCATGGACTTGATTCCTGGGCACCTGCAAAGGGCCTCCTTTGTCTCAGCATGTCCACTCTTGCCCTGATGCCCTCAGTCCTGTCTCCCGGCTCGCAGGGCCCCTCGGGGCTGGGGAAGCCTGGCCAGGTGTCTCCGGGGGGTGCAGCTAATACCTCTGCCCAAGCGGACACCTCTGTGGAGGCCGCCGGTGCTGGGCAGGCCTCTCGATGGGCAAGCAGTGATCCGGAGAGAGGAGGGGCGGCTGCAGGGCTGCAGCACATTCTGGGGCTGCCCAGGGTCCCCGTTTCACTCTGTCTTGAGCTCTCCAATGTGCTGGTCCCATGCTGGCCGCCTGGACAGAGTGGTGGGAGCTGTGTGGGAAGTCCACAAGGTCAAGGCGAGGGCAGAGCTTATCCCCCCCCAAGGCCTCTCTCCTGGGCGTGTGGAGACCATCTCCTCCTGCGTCCCCACATGTCCGTTTGTCCATCCGTGTCCCTCTGCACGCGTCTGTGTGGTGATCCCTTCCTATTATACAGACACAGCCGTCGTGGATTAGGACACATGCCAACGACCTCATTTTAATGTAATTACCTCTTTATTGATCCTACCTCCAAATGCAGTCACTTTCTGAGGTGCTGGGGAGGGCTTCAGATGATAAATTTCATGGGACATAACTCAGCCTATGACAAGGGGACTCACCCCCCACCCCCACCAGAAGCTGTCTCCTACCGGAGGCACCCACCCCCGAGCTCCCGAGACTCTGTGGGACCCGCTGGCCCTCTGTCTTCCCCGAGGTGGGTTGGAAACCCAGCCTGCCTCCGGGAAAACCTGCCTGAAGACACAGGAGACCCCGAATCCCTAGCATCCTTGCCAGACCCTCCTCTCCTGATGGAGAATGTCCCCTCAAAATCCAGAGCGATGGTTTCACCTGCCCTCTAGACAAATTACAGTTAATTTTGGTTTGAATTGTAAAAACTCCCCTCACGGTAACACTGGAGGAGCAATAAGGGTAAAGTTTCATGTCTGGGGCCCTCTTCTGAGTGGAGGTGGGGAACCGGTGCCTCCGCTGCCTTGGGGTGAGGAGGGACGCGGCAATTCCTGTGGCCACTGACCCACCAGGTGGGGCAGCTCCACGGTGCCTGGCCCCGTAGAGCAGCCGCTCCTCTCGCCAGAGGAAACCTGTGAACCCACGGTTCACACCGGTGGCTGTTTATCTTCCTCTCTAATGGCTGTTTAGTCGGGATGAAGTACTGTGTGTGTTTAGTGTTCATTCAGTCCTCACGCTGAATGGATGTTCCCATGTGATTTAGTTAAAGACGTCATTCTGGCTTCAGATATCATGGGTGGAGGAGCCCATGGATGGAGGAACCCATGGATGGAGGAGCCCGCGGACGGGGGAGCCCGCGGACAGAGGAACCGACGGACGGAGGAGCCCGCGGACGGAGGAGCCCGCGGATGGAGGAACCCACGGATGGATGAGCCCACGGATGGAGGAGCCCGTAAATGGAGGAGCCCACGGATAGAGGAGCCCACAGGAGATGTCCGTGGTCTGAGAGGTGGGGTGGGGGTATTCAGCCACAGGGACACCATGCAGACAGACACCTCTCCTTTCTCCCTTCTAGTGGCAAGGTCACAGCTGAACTCACAAGCAGCTGCATGGCCTTTCTGACGGCATGAGCTGGGTTCCCAGGGCAGAGAGCTCTCAGAACCATGCCCCGGGATGGTGTTTTCCAGGAGGATTTGTTGGGGATTTATTGGATCCAGAGTTTGACCCATGCTTGGGGAAGTTCTTGGGGAGAGACACCGTAGAAAATAGCGCCGTGTTGTCCCCTGTATGAACACACTGCGGTGGAGCTGTGACTGGGGAGCAGGACGGGCAGGTTGTCTCGCTGTAACGTGCTGCGTGCAGGTCAGGACACTGTTGTGTCTCCGCCACATGCTCCCTGTGAGGCTCGGCTTCATCCTCCACTGAGATCAGAGGGAGGCCACTTCCTCCTCTCACCCTGCACTTGGTACGTGGTCTCTCAGCCAGCATGTGGGGTGTCCCCGGGCAGGAGGCCTTCTGGGTCCTGGTGTGCATGCTGACCTGGGTGGACAGGGCTCATGGGCTCTGGGGCTGGTCTGTGCAGTGGGGTGCTGGCTGGCAGCTTCTCTGCAACTTAAAGGGAGGGGACGTCTCCGTGTGACAGGCGACTCAGGAAGGGGCCTCAGCAATCCCATGGCTCAGCTCATGGTGTAGGATCTACCTGCAGTGTGGAAGCACTTCTGAAGCAGAAGGCTGGGAACAGCATCCAGTGGGCCCCTGATGCTCTAAGGCAGTGGTCCCCAACCCTTTTGGCACCAGGATGGGTTTCACGAAAGACGATTTTTCCCCAGACCAGGGAGGGCAAGGACGATAGTTCCGTCCACCCACCACCCGCCTTCTGCTGTGCGGCCTGGGCCCCTGGCCTGGGGGTTGGGGCAGCCATTAAGGCATCCCATCAAGGAAGCCAGGCTGCTGACACAAACACCTGGACTGTCGTAGGCGCTGCCAGGAGTCTCTCCTCTTCTTTCTTGATTTCCCTGTTCCAGGACTTGGTGTAACCTACACCCAGTAAGGCAGAGGAAGTGTGTAAGAGTATGTATACATGCAAGTGTGCATGCGATTGTATGAATATAAATGTATATGTGTGCATGTGCATACACACGTGTACACGTATGACCATATGTGTCTGTGGACACCTGTGATTATGTATATGCACGTGTGTGTGGACACATGCCTAAGTATGATCACAAGTCCATGTATGCATGTGTGATCATGTTTACAGTGCACAACTAAGCATGTGTGTGAGCACCCGTGCATATGTGTGATTGTACATGGATGTTTATATGTGTATGCATGGATCATACATGTGATTGGATGGATATGTAAGCATGTGTATGTGTTGTGTATATGCTACACGTATATGTAAGCACGTATGTATGAGGCCTCAGTGTATATGTAAGCATGTGTATATTGCACGTATATGTAAGCGTATGTGTATGGGGCCTCAGTGCACATATAAACGTGTGTGTATGTTGCATATATGCTACATGTATATGTAAGAATGTGTGTACAGGGCTCAGTGTATATGTAAACATTGTATGTATGTCACACATATACATAAACATGTGTATGGGGCCTCAGGGTCCATATGTGGACACGCTGTGTATGCTTATGTAGCCATGTGTGTGGACCTACGTGTGATTGTGTGCATATGTGCATGTGTGTGCACAAGCGTTAAATTCAGTAATCGCCGTGGGAAGCTTGACTGCGGCAGAGTTTGGTGAGCCAGGTATTCAGCATGCAGCAGACAGAAGGCGCTGTTCAGAGCACGGCCTCACCGACGGGGACAGCAGATGAGAAAACGCCGGTACCTGAGGACACGCAGGCTGAAGGCATCTTATCTAAACGCCTGCTAAGTTTGGGTTGTAGTTTAACCTAAGCTGCGGTGGCTTCAGCAACATTAAAATGATAAACAAAACTAAGAAGAGATGTGGAACCCAAGGTCCCTCTCTGGTACAGAACTGAACTCAAGAAGAGATGGAACATTTCACAGCCCCAAAATGAATTATTCACAGAAGTAATATTCTGGAGTTCACCAGAGGGAACAGATGCTCCAAGGAAACTAAACCAACACACAAATGAAATGTCCACAGAGCTCAGACTATGCCAATGGCCCCTAAAGTCAGTTTTTAGAGCAGATGTTATCAGGGGGACAGAGACGGAACCCACAGCTCTGGGGAGAATTGAGGGGTCTAAATGCACATGGGGAGGGGGTGGGCTGTGAACTAGATGGGGCTGGGTCTCCTCTTGTGGGCGCCAGTCCACCCAGAACATCCTCAGTGCTTGTCCCTAAAACAGAAGCAGCAGCAGAAGGACCTGAGATGGGGCCCATCGTCCCCTGAGACAGGGATCCTGAAATGTGCTGAGTAAATAGGCTCCTTGTCCTACCTGCCCATTTGGATGTGGAATCCCCACCCCTGGAAATAGGCTCAAGCCTGTGGTTGTCTGTGTCCCACATGGATTTCTTGGCTCACTCTGCCTGCAGCCTGACCAAGTCACCTCTAGTCCCGTGTCCCCGAGCACAGCCACCAACATCCCCCTAGCAACTCACAAGGAGGACAGGCATGTCCCCAATGCTCTGGGCACTGAGCTGACATCTAATGCCGAAATACACGGAGGCACTCAGCAAGTCACTCAGGCCACACAGGTGAGGAGAGCACAGTGTCCTTGTCTCACCTGGGCACTGGGGAGATCCCTGAAGCAGCCCAGGATAGCCAACTCCACCAAAAAAAAAAATCAGACCCATTTCTGTATAAGAATATATTATTTAAAAGACAGTTTAAAAATAAAAATTCTGTACAGCTTGTGAAGTCCTGTTTTGTTTTTGTTTTTTGTATCAGTGACCAAAATGGTTCTTAGAAAACGATCTCGTGGTGGCAGGCACTCAGGACCATTTTTTCCTGCATGGACGATCCTGCGAAGCTCGGCCGGCTGGGTCCAGAGCAGCAGTCTGCAGCCCTCTGCTTTCTTCAGGCATGGTCTGCTTGGAAAAGGGAAAAGATGCTGGTTTGTGTTGGTGGGATCAAAAATGCTCTGGCAACACCACAAATCTCACGGCATCACACACAGTGAGCAATTTTTCTGTATCAGAATTCTCTGCTCGTTGAACAGCTAAAACAAGAAGAATGGGATTATTACCTCTAGTTTAGAGATTGGGGCTCTGCGGCTCAGAGAGGTTGAGACACCTGTGGGTGTCACTCAGCTGGTAATGAGCAAAGCCTGGACTCATGTGGTGTGACCAGATCCCATGGAGACTGAATGAACTGGTTTGCCTTCTGCCTGGACTGAACGAATAGCCAGGATCCATAAGCGCAGAGGATGTGCTTGCAGTGACATAAGCAAGGACTTTATTTCTGAGAAGCTTTGAAAAATGTTTTCTCTTATATGTGGTACCTATGCTACTCAGGATGAGCTGGTTGGATGGCATCACCGACTTGACTTGATGGACATGAGTTTGAGCAAGCTCCAGGAGTTGGTGATGGACAGGGAAGCCTGGTGTGCTGCAGTCCAGCAAAGGGGTTGCAAAGAGTCAGACATGACTGAGCGACTGAACTGACGGATGCTAACCATTGATCATTTTCCGTTAAGGCATGACCCCTTCTTTCAGAGCCTAATTGTAACGATTATATGCTAGGAAGAGATGTTCCATTTAAAAACATTTGTACATACAGATTTCTTCCCTTCCTTCCCTTCCTCCGTCCTTCCCAGCTTTTCACGCTGTCCCCATTTCAGTCTGAAAACTAGTCAATCCTAAAGGGAATCAACCCTGAATATTCATGGGTTGATGCTGAAGCTGAAGCTCCAATACTTTGGCCACCTGATGTGAAGAGCCAACTCATTGGAAAAGACTCTGACGCTGGGTAAGACTGAAGGCAGGAGGAGAAGGGGATGACAGAGGACACGATGGCTGGATGGCATCACCGACTCAATGGGCATGAATGAGTTTGAGCAAGTTCCGGGAGAGAGTAAAGGACAGGGAAGCCAGGTCTGCTGCAGCCCATGAGGTCGCATAGACCTGGACACAACTGAGTGACTGAACAGCAACCGAGACATCATTCAGAGCAGTGTTACCTTCGCTCTGTCTCCCAAGGTCTCTGCTTTTCTCTCTTGACGTGGCGCTCCCAGACGTCAGGCTCTCAGCCTTCTGCTATGACCAGGACAGAGCACACAGGAGGTGACTGACAGTGAGTGAGTGACTGCCTGTCTGCTCAAAAGCCTCCTGGGACAGGAGGTGCTAAGACATGTGAGCAGACGTGCCCCTGGGGGCGCTTCCCAGACACAGCTCTGCACGGCCTACCTTCCCGGCCGTGGAGCCTCACCACGTGGCCTCCGTCCGGTCTTAGACAGTGAGCTCTCGCCGGCTGCAGGGGCAGCCCCAGAGCACTGGCCGTGGTGGATGCTGAGTCCATGGCCCTGTCACCTCTTTTGTGGGTCAGCTCTTTCTGGGGGCAGGAAGGGGCCGTGGAGGGTCCTAGTGGCCTTCTGGGCAGACAGCCTGGGGCCTGGAGACTGAGGCCTTTGCAGTGACAGCTCGAGGCTGGACCAGGGGGACCAGGCCCATCAGCTCTCCTGTCAGAGTGCATGGCTGGGGGCGCCTCCTCTCACATCTGTTCTCTGCATCATATACTCTTGGGCTTTTGGGGTTTTGTGACTTCCTGGGAGGAAAATCTGACTAGAGAAATCGGTTGCTGGCCGGGATTGCCCATTGACCCGAAAGCACCATGGTGCGTCTGGCATCGTACACAAAGGAGGTTGAGCGGAGAGCCACTGGAGGCTCAGCAAGGCACTGTGGGAGTTCCTGGCTGGAAGGCAGGGGCCGGGGCCCTGCCTGCAGCAAGTATGAAGAACAAATGGCATGGGAGGGGGCCCTGGGGTGTGGGCGGGGGGCGCCCGGCATGGCCCAGTGGGGACCAAGCCCGCAGCAGTGTGGGGGGGGTGTCCCACTGCCCTGGGCACCCGAGAGAGAGGGGGAGGGAGTGTGGATGGAGGGGAGGCCACAATTGAGTGACTGGACGTCACAGGGGCAGGTCCCAGGGGTCCCAAGTGGCAGGGGGCCCTGAAGCAGGTCTGCACCCTCTGGGGTCCTGCCAGGGCCAGACCAGCTCTCGCGGCTTCTCTGAAAGCCTCCACCCCAGCTCTGAGCCTCCCTGAGACACAGGACCAACCCTAATAGCCAACTAGAGCCAGATTGGGTCTTCCAGTCCTCCTCAAGGTGCCAGCAGAGTCCCATGGCTGGGTGTGGTGGTGGCTTTTCCAGAGACAGGGAGTCTCTTCCATGGCCTTGCTTCTGAATAAAGTCGGCCCTGGGAAGAGGGGAAGGACCTGCATGGGGCCAGAAACCTGCTCTGAGGGGATGCAGGCGGCAGAGGCTGTGATGTCCTTGAACCCCTGTGGATGGCCACGACCTCAGGGCACAGATTTCCCCCAAGGCTCTGTGTCTCCCATGCTGTGAGCTCCCTGAGGATAGAACACCTCTGCATTGGGCCTGGCGTCTCTGTGAGACAGATGAGCTCCGTTGGAGGACCCCTGGGTGGTGTGGCCGGGCGGGGTGGGGCCCGTGGACCCCAGGCACTCACAGAGGCAACTCACCTCCCTAATGGCATCGTCCATCTGCTTCAGCTCCTCGTAGCGATCTCGGGACTCCCACAACGGCTGCAGCATGAGCTCCTCAACCACGGGGAAGAGCTGTGAGAGAAAAGATGGCTGTCAATAGGCCATCATCCTCGCGGGAAGTGCATCGCGGAAACCAGCCACCCGGGAGACGTGCTTCCATCCAGGGTCATGGCTGGGGCAGAATCCAAGGTGCTCGAGGTACGAGGCTGGCTGCTCAACAGCTCCTGGGAGCCTGCGGGGACAGAGTGCCCCACTTGCCTGTTCTGAGTCCCACTGTTTCCTGTTCTCACACTTTCCATGAGGACCGGCAGAAGCCGCTCCCTCCTTCTGCCTCCCAGAACCCCGAGATCCCACCGCGGACTCTCTTCTCCCAAATGCCAACCTCACCAACCTCACCCACCAGACTCCGGGCAGCCATGGGTGGGTGGAGTGAAGGCACCCCGCACGTGGCCCGGGACCCCCTCTGCCCGCACCATGCTGGGCCTGGTCCCGCCTGCAGCTCTGCCTTCCGCCTGCAGTGCCCATGGCCCCGGGCCCACCTGGTGAGCATGCTTTGTCTTTGAGACTCAGCTCTGAGGGGGCTGCCTCTCCCTCTGAGGAGCCCCCTCCTCAGTCCCAGGAGGCACATCCCCTGCCTCCCTGCCCCCCCAGGTCCTGTGCACATAGCCCCCAGCCCCAGCCTGCTCCTGCAAGGGAGGAGGGCAGGCCCACCATCGCCACTGCTGGCCAGCACCTGCCGCCTGTAGGGTAAGCGTGCTGTGGGGCTTGAGGAAGGGTGTGCTGAGGTAGTTCTGGAAGGTTGCTGAGAACAGCATGGGGGGCCCAGGCCAAGGCAGGCTGGGCTCAGAGGTGGAGGCTTGAAGAAGGTGGACCAGGAGCCATGGGCCTCTCCGGTAAGGCCGAAGTGCCCAAGAGGATGGGCGACTGCCCAACAAGGCGGTGGTTTGCCCTGTGCTGGGGGCAGTGGGGAGCCATGGAAGATTCAGTAGAGAGGCAGAGACTGTCTCTTTACTGAGGATTAATGTGGTGATTGCTGTGGGGGTGGGGGAGACGGGGGCAAGCAGGTCAGAAAGTTTTTCTGAAGGCAGAGATCAAAGGCGCTGACAAGGCCCTGCTGGTGCCCGGGAGGAGGGGTTGGGGTGGCTCCATAGACATGGTGGAGGAGGGCCGCCTGGCTCAGGAAAGGGCAGCGAGAGGCCCTGTGGTTTTGCGGCTTGGGCTGGGGGGTGGGCACGGAGGCCAGGAGGGGTGGCAGGCAGTCTGTTTGAACATGCGGGTGTTAGGTGTGGTGGGCTTCAGGTGAGTGTCAGGTAGGCGGCTACTGCATATGTGTGTGTGTTTGAGTGTGTGTCTGTGTGAGTGTGTTCATGTGCCTGTGTGACTGTGTGTCCGTGGGAGTGTGTGTGTGTGTCGTGTAGGCGTATGTTGTGTGTCTGTGTGTGTCCCTTTGTGTGTCCATTTGAGTGCATGTCTGTGAGTGTGTCCGTGTATGTGTGTGTCCATGTGAATGCACATGTGTATTTCTCCCTGCTGGGCCAGCAGCTTGTGGAGGTGGTCATTCACCTTGGTCACGGTCTCAAACATCGGGATCAGCACGAACTTGATGAAGCCGATCTGGGCTGTGGCTTTGGTCACTTTGTCCCGGTCCATGAACGGGGCCACGGGGAGGCCCTCTGACTTCTCGCGGTCACTCTGCAGGGAAGGTACCCAACATGATGTTAAAGAAACACTCGTGGAATCTGGGAGCTTCAGGGATCACTGCTCTCAGAGGAAGAGAAAAACAGCCAACATGCTAGCAGAACCACCTGCATCCCAGACGGCAGTGACCACGTGGGAGGTGAGGACGCTGTGAGTGCCAACCAGGGGCCCCTGAGCCTGCCCGGTGTGTCCAGGGGAGGGGAGGAGGGCTCCAGGCCCTGCTGGCTGCTCAGCAGCAGAGCAGCTTGTAGACCAGCAGCCCCCACCCTGCGACCCCTCATCCTGGCCCCAGGCTCATCAAGCTGCTCTAGAGAGAGGCTTATTGTCCCTTCTGACATTTTCCATCTTAGGCTGGCTTTGCTTCCTGTCCCAGAGTGTCCCCAGCCATAACTGTTTGGTCTCATGCACCCAGGGGCTTCAGTCCCTGCAGGAGGCCCCCATCGGGTGCGGGGAGTTAATCAGTGGTAACAGGGGTGCTAACATGGTGACAATTTGACATCAGCTTTTCCTGTTCATCCCTGTCTTGTATGTTTCCAATTACAACCCCACGCGTTTCTGGCGTGCCCCTGCTGTGAAGGCTTCTAGAAGCACTGACACTGGCCACCTTGGTGCCTCTGTCACATTTCAAACAGGAACCCAGGTAAGGGGCTAAAGAGCCCCAGGAGGTGTGGCCTGTGCGACACTCTTACCTGCATGAAATACTCCTCCAACAAACAGTCCACCCATGGTTCTGCCACCTCCATGGGGCGGACCTCGTTAGAGATGTCACAGCATTTGATCAGTATCATCTTCAGCTGAAAGAAGAGATCTGGACTCAGCCAGGCAGCATGGGACACACCTTGCTGGGCTCTGGGTCTGGGCTTGCCATCACAGGCCGGCAGGGAGGAGGGTGGGCAATGTGGGTGGAGAGGAACTGAGCTTTGCTGTGCCCCTTCCCCCCAACAAGGGCACACTTCCCACTGCAAGGGGAGGAGGATGAGGCATCACCACACCCTCAAGGATCAGACTCTTTCCTGGAGGGGCTCGAGTAGCAGGAAAGCGCCTTTAACACATGGACATTTTGTCTTATGAACCACATACTGCAAAGCTCAGAAGTATCTCTTTGATGTTGATGATACATAAAAAATATAGACAGTGCTGTCAGGAGGCAGAGGTTTAAACGGTAATGAGAAGCAACCCAGTGGGCCTCCTGAGCACTGAAGAAGTGCGTTAGAAACACGGGGTGAAGGGGGCCCTCACACAGCAGCAGGGAGCGTGCCCACCAGCCTCGGTGACGGGGACAGAGTAAAGGGAGAAGCTGTTATTAAACAGTTAATTCCCAGGGGGCTCAAGTGCTAAAGAATCCATCTGCCAGTGCAGGAGATGCAAGAGACACGGGTTTGAGTACTGGGTGGGGAAGATCCCCTGGAGAAGGAAATGACAATCCACTCCAGTATGCCTGGAGAATCCCATGGACAGAGGAGCCTGGCGGGCTACGGTCCATGGGGTTGCAGAGTCAGATATGACACACATGCGTGTGCACACACACACACAGGTACACACACACGCTCTAATGGATTATATGTAGAGAAAAAAATATGCGAGACCCCTGTAAGTTAATGATCACTCAAGAGAGTGAGTTTTCTTAACCACAAAACCAAGCAGGCTTGCTTAGCAAGAAAACCATGCTACAGAAGCTTGGGGACATACCCTCAAACAAAAAACAACGGTGGCGTGTGACCCACATCCTGCCCAGTGAGCTCAGTAAGTTAATGCCTCCTAGGACATACTCTGCACACATAGAAGACAATAATTTATGGAAAGGTGACATCTCAAAGTGAAAGACCCTCATTTACTGTGACCTGAGATCATTCTTCTGTGCTGCCGTGACAGTCCTGGCTTAAGCACGTAGGGACAAGAAAACTCCCCCACCCTACCTGACGTGGAGGAGGAGCTCATGATGGAAGCATGAAGTCTACTCAAGAACGAGGAAGAAGGTGGTCTTTTCTGCTCTCCCTACGTTTCCTTTGACTATAGAACCGAGCCCACCAAGTTCTCAGGGTGTGGCATCCTCTCATGCACCCACCTGTAAGCCTCACAAGCATCTTATTCTAATCTCTTATCTATAACTTTGCCTCTCATTGAATTCTTTCTATGCTGAGACATAAAGGACCAAGGCTACTTGGAGCCTCCAGAAACATCACCAGGGGGTTTCATCGGCACCCCATGGTCTGAACACCACAGGGGAGGCAGGGGTGGGAACCACAGCCCTGCTGGTTGAAGAGGGTGTGGTGGGCCTGTGAGAGCTGTCACGCAAAGGTCAGGGCGGCCCTGGATTCTGCCCTCTGTTTCCAAGCCTGGCACTCCCCTGTGTTGGCTGGGCCTCTGCATTTGGGCTGCCTTTGCCCACTTATCACAGTTAAATCCGAAGGAGATGGAAGGATGGGAAAGGAATTCCTTTAACCAGGAGAGGGGTCCTACTGGGGGTTGGGGGGCTTTCCCTGCTAAGCACTGGGACTTTGAAAATTGGTGTTACTGACACCTCACTCCAGGCGAGGGTATGCATTTTCCTTTGGTTTCTTGGTCCCCAGTCTGAGCTGGGGGTGGGGCTCACCGACCAGCCCCCCAGAGCAGGAAAAAAAGCCCACTCACAAGGGTCATGTGCTCCTTGTTGCTGTAGTCAAAATTCTCCATTTTTTCTTTGAAAGAGTCCATGATTTCCGCATGCCTCGCCATGTCAGTGGCCAAGATTAACGTGATCATTCCCTGAGAAGTGAAAGCAAAGAGTTAACACGGGGCATGATCCCAATAATTAGCGAGCACCCACCGTATGCGGAGCCCTCTGCTCACGTCACTTCATTCAGACCTCACGCCAGTGCCAGGGGCGGGTACTGTCCTCGTTTTTATAAAGAAACTGAGACCCGGAAAGGCTAAGGAGTTTGCCCAGGTCACAGCCGGCAAGTGGAAGGCTGGGGTTTGAGCCCAAGGGTGCCTGATGCAGGCTGCGTCCCCAGAGAAGGCTGCGAGTCCAGGCCCACTAGGAGCATTCAGCTGCAGAGAAGAGGCTCAGCGTGTCTCCTTGTGAAGTCCAGACGGTTTTAGCCAAGGACAAATGTTTCCTGCCAGTTCACTAATCTAGATATATAGTTTGTTCCTCCTAGAACTTGTTGCTGGAGGTCAATGACCCATTTTCCAAGAGTATTTTTTTCTTATTATCTAATCTGTATGTGACTGTATGTGCGTATCTTGCTTGGGAACAAAGTCTGATGATAAATAATAGCATTCTTCTATTAACAAGTTTGTAAGCAAAAGTGAAATGCTTTTAATAGAAATATTTTATGATCTTGTTAACCAAATGTTGGTTTCATAGAAGTAATGTTATTTGAAACCATGAGCATCCATCAACCTACTCCTCCACCCATTAATTTATCTGTCTACCCATCCATCCACTTGTTCACTCATCCAACATCCATTCATTTGTTCACTTATTTATCCATCTGTCTGTCCATCCAAGTGTCCATCCATCCATCCATCTCTCCATACATCCCTCCACTTCTTCACTCATCCATCCACTTTTTCACTCGTTCACTTGTCCATCCATCCACCCACTTGTTTACTCATGTATCCATCCATTCACTTATCTATCTGTCCATCCATCCATTCACCCACTTGTCCATCCATCCATTCACCCACTTGTCCATCCATCCATTCATCTGTCCATCCCACAAATATTTACAGAGCACACTTCTGTGCTGGGTATGATGTTCTACTTCTCCAAGAAAACAACACCAGAAACATCAAATACAGAACTCAAATCAGTCAGTACAGATAAACAATGTACTTGGGGAGGGGGCATCACTGGCCTTCTGAATTGTGCCATTTCTTGGTAAGGATTTGTTATTAGTGAAGGATCTACTCTCGCGATCAGTTATCCCTCAAGATATTCAAGGACAAAACATTATTGAAAACTGGGACAATGGATTTTACCCCAGAAAGCGTTAAAGTCAGTAAGGTGTCCGGGGCAGGAGCAGCAGTGTGTCCCCGTGTGGGTGGCAGGGGGCAGGGCACGTCCTTGGGGGCGTGTCCCCTCCTGCTCTGACTGCTCCTCACACGAGGGGAGGGGGCCAGCTGCCTGGATGCTCTGGGCTGAGTTCCTGGCGGGGCTCCTCACCCAGTAGTCATCAGGGGTGGCACACAGGAGGGCCCTACACCAGGAACTGGTGATTCAGCAAGGCCTGTCGTCAAGCCCTGGCTGAGTGCCAATTTCCTGGAAACGAAAGGATGGGAACAGGCCTGCAGCTGTCTGCTAAGGCGAGGCTGTTGGTTCTCCAGGAGGAGGGAGCGTGTCCTGCCCTGGGCTCTAGTGTGTCTTTATCAGGTGCGTCCGGAAGCCAGGCCACTGAAACACTGTGTGGACTCCCACACGGAGGACGTGGCTCCCACCTGTCTGAGTCCCTGGGCTGCCGTGCAAAGTGCTATACACGGGGGACAGAGCAGCATGAAGGCATCTCCTCATGACTCTGGAGGCCACAAGTCTAGGAACCAAGGTGCCCCCTCTGAAGGCTCCGGGGACAGTCCACTCCCTGCCTCTTGCTTCTGGCAGCCCCTGGGCTCCGCGGTTTGTGTCCACACCACTCCCGCCTCTGTCTCTGCTGTCACATGGCCTCTGTGTCTCTCCAGGTGTCTCTTACATGGACACTTGTCATTGGATTTAGGGTCCATGTGGATAATCTGAGCTAACCTCTAAAGATCCTAGTTTAATTATAGCTACAAAGATTTATTCTAAATAAGGTCACATTCGCAGCTCCTCTGGGGTCAAGAGGTGGACCTGACTAATTTTTTAGTTGGGGGTAGCTATCATTCAACCCATCTCACCCCCCCGGGATCGCTCTGACATTGTTCCTCCTCTGAACATGCCAGAGGGTGGGGCACAGGGCTGTGCTCTGTGAGACCTGCTGTGTGTGTGCGGGGGGTGTATGTGTGACTTTGGTGACTTGGAAGCCTCTGTCTCTGGACAGATGGCCACCACCATCCCCCGCCCCATGTGCCCCCAGGAGAAGAAGGGTCTCTTCTCTGAAGTGGGATGTGAGGCTGGCTGGTCAGGGTCAGTGGGGGACAAGAGCAGGGCCTAGGGACAGTGGTCAGGGTTCTGCCGGGCTGGATGTCCCAGACGTGTCCGTCCAGGACCTGCTTCCTTGGGCGAGTGACCTTGCTTGGGTCAGCCTCAGTCTCCTGGGCTGCGAGATGAGAAAGGACATATCTCAAAGGGTTAAATTAAATGGTAGTCATGACCTGAAGGTCCATGGCACACTGCCCAGGCCAAGCACACACCTCTTCCTGGGGCGTTGTCATGTGGCCTTGGAGAAGGTGTGGAAGCAGGGCCGGCCCCCTGGGATCCTTGTGGGAGACTGGGAGCTCCTGGGAGCCTCAGGCGCAGGGAGAGAGGGTGTCTCCTCTCTGGTGGGGCTCACTGTCCCCCAGGAACCCCCACTCCCCAGTGGGCGCGGCGTCGCCCCACACACCTGCCTGATGTGCTTGAAGCCCTCTGGCGACACGTTGGAGAAGATGTTGCACTCGGGCTGGTTGAGAATCTGGAAGGCCACGGCGCAGTGGTGGTTCTCTAGGGGCGAGATGTCGTTGTAGCGGACAGCCAGCTCCGTGCGGGCGTTGATCTGGTACCTGGGGTTGGAGAGCAAAAGGGCCCTCGGGTACCTGCACTCGCATGCGAGTGGGCGCGGCGGTGCAGGGGCGCGCGTGCTGGTGTAGAGGCTGGAGGTGATGGGGCTGCTGGAGGGGACCCCCCTCTGCTTGTGCCGGGAACTTACTCCTCCCGGCTCTCCCGAGTCTCAGCTGCCCCTCTGACTAGATACTCCCGAGTCGTTACAGTCTAACGGTGGACACCACCAATGAGCCTCAGGTCCTCCCTGAGGAGGTGCCCTCGAGGTGGTCAGGCCTTTGCCAAGGCACCCTGCAGACGCCGTAGGAGTGGGAGGAAGGCTAGACGTTGTGGGCAAGGCCCGTGGCTGGCTTGTGCTTAGCACAGCATCTGAGTGTGAACTGAGGGAGTGGATGCCCATGGGGACACTCTGCCTCCAGGCATGGACGTCCACATCCTGGAATCCGCTCTGGTCCTGAGTAGCAATAGCTTGCTTCCTAGACATGTTGGGCATCATTGCCCACATGGTAAAATTCAACACACAAATACACAAACTCCATATGAACACAAACCAGCAGCACCCGGCCTGGATTCTGGCAGGGACATGGGGTGGAACTCTGCCTTCATCCCGCGGCAGGAGTGGATCAATGTTCCAGCAAAGCCTGGCCCATCTTCCTGGCCCCGTGGCCTGCCCAGGACCCTCCCTGCCTCCTCGTGTCCATACCCTGTTCTTGCTGTCACTGCCCTTGTTCTGTCTCATTCCTGCTGGAAGCAGGCTGTGAGGCTGCCCTCAGGGGTGTGAGATCCAGAGACTGGGTGGGGGTCCGCCCTTCCAGATCCACGGGTGCGTGAACGTCCTTCCCTGCTGCAGGAGCTCTGCTGCTGCCAGGCCCTGCCGTGTAGATGCAGACCTGCAGCCAGGACCACAAAGGGCTGAGGCAGCCCCCTGGGGTCTGGGGACCTCTAGGCATCTTTCCGGGAAGGCCTGGCTCTGGACAAAGTCCTCGGCAGGAAGGCCGAGTCCTATAGAGGTGGAGAGGAGCTGCGGGCTCAGGAATGCTTCGCTGACAGCTCCTGCTGGGAACTGGCAGGGGGTTGAGCTGAAAAGCTCAACTCTGACACCCAGAGTGCCCTTGATAAGAGAAAAGGACCATGTACATACGTGTTGTTGTAGCCTGGATGATCCAAGTCGTGGCAGATGGCCGCGGTCATCAGGACCAGGATGTCCATTTGCGAAAACTTCTCCTGGATCGGAGAGAGGATTTGGTGGGTGAGGAGGGGCTGGCAGGGGGTGGGGCAATGACACAGGGGGATGAAGCTCCCCCAGCTCTGGCCTGGTGGGGGAAGACGAGCCTCTCCCTGGGGTGGAGGGTGGGCACCCACTTGTTCATTGACAAACTGGAGGGGTGGTGCTTCCCCAGGTGTTGGAGGAGCTGCTGCCCCAAGCTCCCCTCCAGGTGGGATGCCCCCAGACCCACCCTAAGCTCCCTGCAGGCAGGATGCCCCCCAGACCCTCCCTAAGCTCCCCACCAGGAGGGATGTCCCCAGACCCGCCCTAAGCTCCCCTCCAGGAGGGACACCCCCAGACCCACCTGCAGCCCGCAGCACCAGATCATGCTGTACATCATCTGGGCGACGCAGAAGCAGTGCCGGAAGTTGTGGAAAGGGTTGTTCCGGTAGTTGTCGTGCACGCACAGCTGCGGGACGAGACAGTCAGCCCTGTGCCCACCGCTCACCCTCCCCAAGCTCCCCGCACCTTCTTCCTGATGCCAACTCTCGACTCCCACCCGGTCCACATCCACCTGCATTCCTGCTTCCCAGGGGTGAGGATGAGGGGCCCAGGGATGTCCAAGGGCCACATAGGGGAAGGTGTCCCCAGGGGACCCACAGTGGGGTGTGAAGCTGGGGGGAGGGCAAGGGGGCTGTGTGTGGGGTGCCAGGTCCCCAGCCACCATCAAACCTTCCACAGGTTTTTAATAAATCTATTTGTTTATTTGGCTGTGTCGGTAGTTGTAGCATGTGGGATCTAGTTCCCCGACCAGGTATGGAACCCGGATCTCCTGCACTGGGAGCAGAGTCACAGCCACTGGACCACCAGGAAGTCCCTTTCCACAGCCTTCTAGCATTTGGCTCTGAGCAGCATTTTATTAAAAAGAAAAATCTGTTGACAAACACACACTCTGTCGCACATGCACACCCCTCCCCCACATGCACACCTCACACACACACACACACACACACACTTACACATGGACACACGCATAGTCCCCCATGATGCAGGCACCAGCACTCACACATGAGCACACACACACGTACTCCACACACACTGGCACACACATGTATACACCTGCATAGCACCCCCTCCCCCCCCACACATGCTGCTTAGAACACACTCTTCACCTGACTCTCCCTGGTTCCTACTATTTTCTCACTCACAGACAGAAGCTTAGGAGCAGTGTCTGGTGGGGGATGGGTCCCTGCAGGATTCTCACAGGAGTGTGGCCTTTGTCTGCAGGAAGCCCAGGCCCAAAGGAAGGTCCCCACGGTCCACTCCCGGGAAATTCGATGAAGCCGTGCTCAGGGCCGGCAGGGGCCCGACACTCACCAGCCACCTCCTGAGCGTGATGGGGTTGATGCTGAAGTCCCTGACCAGGCCCAGGTCGTGGTACACGTGCTCCAGGCAGCTCAGCATCTGCGGGCGCAGCAGCAGGAGCACGGTCAGCAGCATGGCAGGCCAGGCCCCAGGACCAAAGCCTGCTGACTAGGAGGTTTCAGGACCCCCAGAAGGGGTGTGGGGGCTTTGAAAGAGCGGTCGGGGTTAGAAGTCAATGGCATTCTCTACAGGAGGGACAGTGACCAGATGAAGTGACGCTATCCCCAAATGACCACATTGGAAGTGACTTGACTTATTTATATACACAAGCACTCAACTCGGTGGGTCAGGATCCTGGCCTGAGGTTCTGAGAGACACCTCCAATTCCTGCAGACCCTGCACGGGCCCGAGGCTGGGAGCTGAGGAGCCGAGGAACAGCGTTGACAGATACTCATCTATCCCAAACCCATCTCTTTGGGCCCCCAGGGGCCCCGCTGGGACGACACACTTTCTTGTGCATGAACTGAAGTGTCTGGAAGACGAGCTTCCTTCTGGGGAGCACTCCTCCCCAAACCTCATTTCACTGAGCCGCCTTCTACAGAAATCCCCGTTCAACTTAATGTTGATTTTGCTTCCAGGCCCAGAGAGGATTTACTGTCACTGTTGCAATCTATTTAAATGCCACTCATAACTCTGAAGCTTAATCAAGCCAAGAAGAAGATTAAATGATCTTTAAAAAGTGAGAGCTTGACAAAGTGGGCTCCGCTTTCTCAGAGAAGAGCCCAGGGAGATGGGAGGTCTCAGAGTGGGGCTGACTTAGTATCACCTTAGCAGGACACCAGCCCCCGTCCCCCAGCTCCCTGCCCTGGTGTCTGCACAGACTTCCCATCTGCTCTGTTCACCAGGCAACCTTCTCTTCCCAAAAAGGGTGTGTTAAGGACTGAATTGTGACCCTCTAATCAAGCTGTCGAGGCCCTGAGTCCCCCTGTGACTGTGTTTGGAGAGAGGACCGTTAGGGATGCAATTGAGGTTATGCAGGGCCACTAGGGCTGCCCTAATCTGCTAGGACAGGTGTCTTTATGAAAAGAGATCAGGACACAGACACGCACAGAGGGATGTCCATATGAGGACATAGGATGAGACAGCTGTCGACACGTGAAGGAGAAAGGCCTCGGGAGGGACCAGTCCTGCCCACACCTGGATCTCAGAGGTCGAGCTTCCAGACCGTGAGAAAAAAGGTTTCTATTTAACCCCCAAGTCTGCAGCATTTGCTATGGCAGCCCCAGTAGACCTATTCAGGGAGTACAGCTGAAAATCCATTTTTTCTTGTTACAAAATATATGAGAACTAGAAACACTGCAATTCAGGGGAAGTTTTGCAAATCCAATCCTACAGTGAAGGGTCGATGAGCTGGCCACGGAAGTAACACCTCTGGAAGCAAAGACTTGCGTGGCATCACAGAGAACCCACTTGGGAAACTGGAAAACACCCCAGCCCTGCAGTGGGGACCCGGGAGGATGTCCAGATGGAAAGTCCTTGAAGGGGCCACACGCTGGTCTTCCTTGAGGGGACAGCCCAGACAGACTGGGTGCCAAGGTTTGGAAACCGGGGCTTTGAAGGAGCCCTTGACAGGGCGTGGGGAGTGCAGGGTCCTGGCGTGAGGGCGGGAGGGCTGGTGTCCAGGCCGGTGGCCGGGTCACCCCAGCTTGGCTGGCAGCATGAGCACCTAGTCAGGGTCTAGCCGTCCAGAGCTGCTCATGCCCCCACCGTCCTGGACTAGAGGGGGTGTGGCTCTCACACCCCTGCTCCCTGCCACATCGGCCCATTCTCGGCTGCAGGCAACCCCACAGAGCTGAAATGTTTGCTGTGAAATCAGAGTCAAGAGGCGGTGGTGATCAGCAGACGAAACCATCTGGCGCCACTTATGTGGTGGCTTCAGAGCAGGAGGGACGCGTCTGTACATCTGCTCCCATGACGGCAGCTGTGGAGGCTGCGGCCGGTCCTGGGCTGGCAGCTGGGTGATGGTGAGCGTGGAGGACGAGTGAGATGACTGCGAGGTCCCACAGACTTCAAGGCGGGGCTGGGCAGATGCAGAGCTGTGGGGAGCGCTCAGAGGCTGGCCCTCGGGAGAGTGGAGCAGCGTGAGGTCATCTCCCTGTCTGGTCTGTGATCAGAGGACGCTGGGCTGGGCTCTGGGTGATGTAGGGCGCATCACCCTTGCGTGGAGGGGGGAAAGTGAACCACCACCACCCGGGAACTCTGATTTCTCGGGGGGTGGCCAGATGCAGTGCTGGGGGCCACTCGGGCTGCTGAAGCTTTCAGATGTGTCCTTGTACCTGTTCATCTTTGCTGCTCATACTCCAAAATTCATGGCACCCCCAGAGGCCAGGGCTCCTGTCTGTGAGCACTTCTGGTTTGCCACTTTGGGCTGGGAGACACTTTACAGAAGCAATGGAACCCTCCCCAGGCTCCCTGGGGTCGTGGAGGTGTGCTGGTGAAACCCTGGGGCTAGATGATGGCCACTCAGGTCACGCACACCTGCAGGGGGGCTGCCTCCCTCCCCTTAGCCCTGCCCTGCCAGCACCTGCTCATACATCCCACAGGTGGAGTGATGAGGGCAGAGAGGCCGCCTCCCCATGGTGGATGCGGGGATCCTTCCACCTCTGACATGAAGGTGGAGCGTTCCCTCTCTGGCCACAAGCAGCCTGTGTTCTGTGGGGACAGGAATGGCAGGGTTCTGCCATCAGGGCCCCAGCTTTGCTCTTTCTCCCTGTGGGCTGAGGTCAAAATGACTACGGGGAGCGTGAGATGCGCTCCAAGCACATCTTGCTTTGTCCACTTGCTGGAAAAAGGGGTTCGTGTTCTAAGCTCCCATGGCCCACTTGCTCGTGGACAGGCCAGCAGGGTCCCCTGTTCAGCGGAAACTACTGGGATAAGAGGTCGTCACGCTTCTCATGAAACACCTGACTCTTCTCCTCCTGCCCTGCTCCCCTCCACCACGTCCATCTTCGATCAAGCACTGATCCGGCAGGCGACACTTAGAACAGCCCCTCCTCCCTGACCTCCCAGCTCTAGTCCTGCATGCTGGCTGGTTGGACGTTTTGGAGCACCCGTGCCATCCAGCTGCTCTTCTCAGGGTGGACTGGGTGGGGTGGAGGCGAGATCTGTGCTTCCCCGCCCCTCTCGATGGGGCTTTTCTTATCCCCAGGAGACCATGTGAGTGACAGTGGTTCACGCAGGAGAGTTCAGGGTACACGATCCGTTTCCCGGACCTGCAGGGAAGCCGCTCTGCCACTCTTCTCCAAGAGCGTGAGCCTTTCTGTGCTCCTGCGTGACCGAAAAGCTGGCGAGAATCCGCTGCTTTCAGTGGCCTGAGTTCTATGTGGCTTTGTGATTTCTTGGGGTTCAGAGAGAGGAGGGTGTATCCGACATTATTAGGTAATAGACTAAACAAACAACCATCTCCATGCTTGTGTTTTCTCAGCAAAAGGGAAATTTAAAAGAACAGTCGTACTGTAAGAAGTTACTCTGAGTCCTTGAAGGCTCCCTGGTGTCTCACACGGTAAAGAATCCCCCTGCCAATTCAGAAGACCCAGGTTCGATCCTGGCTTGGGACAATACCCTGGACAGAGGAGCCTGGCAGGCTGCAGTCCATGGGGCACAGAGTCAGACACGACCGAGCGACAGAGTGTGGGTCCTCGAGTCCTCATGGCTTCCCAGGCTGACCACTCTCAGCGGGACCTCAAGCGGAAGCCCCCTCCTGAAATAATCCCGAAGCTTGGAGGCTCACTCCCACGGGGGCTTGGCAGCTGCCCTGGGGGATCAGGACGTGGCCCGGTGGTGGGGTGTGGGGGCGTTTCTGAGCAGCCAGATCCTGGTGTGAGGCTCCGCTGCGCACAGGCTCCTCGGTTCTGGCTCAGGGCCTTCCCGAGCCCAAGGGGCAGCCTGGCTGCAAAACTGGGGAAGCAAGTTAAAAGGAAGAGAAGAGAAAGAAGAGGGATGGGTATNTGGCCACTCAGGTCACGCACACCTGCAGGGGGGCTGCCTCCCTCCCCTTAGCCCTGCCCTGCCAGCACCTGCTCATACATCCCACAGGTGGAGTGATGAGGGCAGAGAGGCCACCTCCCCATGGTGGATGCGGGGATCCTTCCACCTCTGACATGAAGGTGGAGCGTTCCCTCTCTGGCCACAAGCAGCCTGTGTTCTGTGGGGACAGGAATGGCAGGGTTCTGCCATCAGGGCCCCAGCTTTGCTCTTTCTCCCTGTGGGCTGAGGTCAAAATGACTACGGGGAGCGTGAGATGCGCTCCAAGCACATCTTGCTTTGTCCACTTGCTGGAAAAAGGGGTGCGTGTTCTAAGCTCCCATGGCCCACTTGCTCGTGGACAGGCCAGCAGGGTCCCCTGTTCAGCGGAAACTACTGGGATAAGAGGTCGTCACGCTTCTCATGAAACACCTGACTCTTCTCCTCCTGCCCTGCTCCCCTCCACCACGTCCATCTTCGATCAAGCACTGATCCGGCAGGCGACACTTAGAACAGCCCCTCCTCCCTGACCTCCCAGCTCTAGTCCTGCGTGCTGGCTGGTTGGACGTTTTGGAGCACCCGTGCCATCCAGCTGCTCTTCTCAGGGTGGACTGGGTGGGGTGGAGGCGAGATCTGTGCTTCCCCGCCCCTCTCGATGGGGCTTTTCTTATCCCCAGGAGACCATGTGAGTGACAGTGGTTCACGCAGGAGAGTTCAGGGTACACGATCCGTTTCCCGGACCTGCAGGGAAGCCGCTCTGCCACTCTTCTCCAAGAGCGTGAGCCTTTCTGTGCTCCTGCGTGACCGAAAAGCTGGCGAGAATCCGCTGCTTTCAGTGGCCTGAGTTCTATGTGGCTTTGTGATTTCTTGGGGTTCAGAGAGAGGAGGGTGTATCCGACATTATTAGGTAATAGACTAAACAAACAACCATCTCCATGCTTGTGTTTTCTCAGCAAAAGGGAAATTTAAAAGAACAGTCGTACTGTAAGAAGTTACTCTGAGTCCTTGAAGGCTCCCTGGTGTCTCACACGGTAAAGAATCCCCCTGCCAATTCAGAAGACCCAGGTTCGATCCTGGCTTGGGACAATACCCTGGACAGAGGAGCCTGGCAGGCTGCAGTCCATGGGGCACAGAGTCAGACACGACCGAGCGACAGAGTGTGGGTCCTCGAGTCCTCATGGCTTCCCAGGCTGACCACTCTCAGCGGGACCTCAAGCGGAAGCCCCCTCCTGAAATAATCCCGAAGCTTGGAGGCTCACTCCCACGGGGGCTTGGCAGCTGCCCTGGGGGATCAGGACGTGGCCCGGTGGTGGGGTGTGGGGGCGTTTCTGAGCAGCCAGATCCTGGTGTGAGGCTCCGCTGCGCACAGGCTCCTCGGTTCTGGCTCAGGGCCTTCCCGAGCCCAAGGGGCAGCCTGGCTGCAAAACTGGGGAAGCAAGTTAAAAGGAAGAGAAGAGAAAGAAGAGGGATGGGTATGCCTCCCATCTGGTCCCTGAGGCTGGCGCCCATTCCAATGACTCTCGTACTCACCTCATTGGGCTCCCAGAGCCAGACGTCGAAGGTGGGCTTCCGCAGGGCGTCTATGGTCTCAGGGGACAGCAGGTACTGGAGGGACGGGGAGCAGTGTGAGCTGGCTCCGGCCTCTGTGCTCCGGCCTCTGTCCAACCCCTCTCAGAACACCTCAAAGTCCATTCTCAAGGCCACCCCCATGAGAGTTCTGGAGGGGGCAACACTGGAAGGACGGACACCCCACCGGTGGGGGCTGGGGCTGGGGGCGTGCTTCAGGACTGACCAAGCAGGGCCGGGGGGGCATCTGGGGGAGACACAATGTTCACCCCTGATCGTGGCGGAGGGCATGTGACCACGTACATGCTTGACAGTGCTCCACACCTGCGGAGGGTGACCCTTACTGCGTGCTAGTGACACCCCGAGAAACCTGACTTTAAAAAATACAATAAAGGGAAATCGAGGGGGAAAAAATTGGCATACATTCGAATACTGGCTAAGAAGCTATTTTGAGGTTTGTTTTTGGAACCTGTCACTAGTTCAGCCGTGGGCTGTAACAGCACAGCTTGTGGGTTCTGTGGAACACTGGAGTTTAGGTTACGTTGTCAGAGGAAACAAGACCGTGGACACGGGACAGTCACGGTGTTTGGAATTAAATCCAGTCATCTCCTAGGTCTTTCTGTTTGTGTTTTTAAAAGGAACCTCTGTGGAAGATGGGTGCCTTTTGTTCAGGACCCAGGCTGGGCCTTGTGACGCCCAGGGCAGGGTCCCAAGGTGTGCGCCGTGTATTTCTATGAGAAAGGGCACTTGGGTCCACGTGATGACCTCAGACAATATTCAGTGTGTCTTTCACATCTGAGTCAGGGAGACCCCTGGCAGCTCTGGAAGGCTCTTTGCTGCTGTGGGAACAGTGGCGAGTTGGGGGTTCGGCCTTGTGCATGGCCAGCAACCCCAGCCCCCTGCCCCCGTCTGGAAGATCTTGGTCTTGGCAAAGCCCAGATCTTAGTGGGCAAATATGTAAAACTGAGTTGGGCCAGGATCCCGCTCAGTCTCCAGCTGAAGGCATTGTGAGATGGAGGACCACAATCATGGGACCCGTCTTTTATAGCTGTTTGAAGACCCTCCCAATTCCCAGGGCATTGCCTGCTCTAACAAGGGCCTCTCTCCTGTAACTGATACATCCTCTGTGACCCAAAAGTAAAACTTCTCATAATAACTACACTTGTTCAGGGACGGGAGATGCAATGAAGCAGATTATAAATAATTTAGTTAAAAATGAAAGTTCTTTCACATCTGAGTGTCAGAATCGTTTGTCCCCTGAGTTGGCAATGGGGGTTGGGTGGATACCAGTGAGGAGCTACGATCTCCTGGCAGTAAGCTGTGGTCTGGGACCACTTCTGCTAAACAAATGTCAACGAGAAAACATTCTGCCTAAGAATAATAGAAGCATGCCACGGCTAGGGCCCTGGCGAGAGCTGGTTTTGCAAACATGCAGACTGCAGTGGGGCTGGGAGGCCAGGGCAGCCCTCGGTGGGGCCAGAGGTGTGTGTGTGGGGGTGTGCCCTGAGGCTCTGGACACAGATGGTGGTTTCTTTACAGGCAGGCTGTCATCTTACCTTGGGGTAAGAGGGGACATCGCGTCGAGGCGTCAACTTTTTGTTGTTATCCAAAAAGCTGTACTTGCAGGGACAGCTGGTCCTGAAGAGAAAAGCAAAGATTACTTCTGGCACCACCACCTTGGGCTTGGTGTCGCCTGGGCAGCTAACTATGGGGACCTCATTGGAGCCCAAACAACAAACCCCAGAGTTGATGGACATGTACACACTGCTATATTCAAAATGAGTAACCAACAAGGTCCTACTGTATAGCACAGGGGACTCTGCCCAGCCTGGATGGGAGCGGGGGGGAGAATGGATACATCTATGCATGGCTGAGTCCATTCGCTGTTCGCCTGAAACTATCACAACACTGTTAATCGGCTCTACCCCAACACAAAACAAAAAGTCTGAAATACATAAAGAAGAGTCAGTCCATGAAGAAAGCCTAGCTCAGTGCCCCGCATGTAGTAGATAGAAAATAATATAATTGACACTGCTAAAAAACACCCCAAACTCAATCCAACCTGAACCCCACAAATGCCTTTCGTCTTATTTGTTCCAGAAAAATAAGCCACAGAGCCAGAGACGTCTTACTGCTAAACCCCAAGGATCCCTGCTGGACCTCCTGAGATGATACTGAGCTCTCAGAAAACACATCATCTTCACTTTACAGAGGCTTCTAAAAATCTTTTTCTCATGATGTGGGTAAGACACGTTTACTCTAAAAAGTTAAAAAACCATAGAAGTAAAGTTAAAAATCTAGTAAGTCCCATTTTACCCACTTCTTTCCTCTAAATCTCATGCTTGGAAATGCCTTCTGTTAAGTTTGGGGCATCCTTCCAGAACCTTCCTCGGCATGGACACACACGGGCAGCCCCCGGTCCTGCTCAACAAGGATGGAATTGTACTGGGCTCGCTCTCTGGCAGCTTGCCTTTTCTACTAACGTGTCACAAACTCACTGATGATGTTTAGAGAGCTCAACTTCGTCCAAAAGCACATCCTCCTTGGGCGCCAGGGTGCGGTGGACCACAGGACATCAACCCCCTCCCGTGACGGACTCTGAGGACGCCTCACTTTACACACACACTGAATTTGCTGTCTGAGTCCATTTCATCATTTAACATCGAGGCAACAAGAACGGAGCAAACGGAGCCCGCTGGTTTTGGAGGGAAGCCCCCTTCTAGCGTCAGGGCTGAGTGCTGGCCTGTGGGGACACATCTGGGGGCTGCAGGTGGGGGCTGCTCCAGGAGTCTGGGCACCGTAACTCCTGAAGGAACTCCCAGTTCCCCCAAACAGGGAACCCGGGGGTGTCTAAATGCTGCCCCCTCCTGCCTTGTGTGAGATTCCCAGACAGGGGACGGGGCCAACACAGAAACCTGTGCAGGTCTGTAAATAACATTTCATCTCCTGGGAGAGCAATTCATATCGTATTGTAAAAGCCATAAAGAAACTCATATCCTTTAAGCCGCAAGCCTCCGCTGGGGAATTTACCTTAAGAATTAGATGCAAGCAAACGGCTCAAAGGTATTCACCACAGCATTATCTACTGCTGCAAAAACCAGAGTAGAAGCTACCTGAATGTCCCCCAGTGGGAAATAATTTAAATCATTATGGTACCGTGACAGGGAGGTCTGTTATATCATCTCTAATTACAAGTATTATATGAAGCCAGGGAATTTGGGGTGAAAAGGGAAAAAGAAACGTTGCCTACAGTATATCCTGAAAAGTAATAGAGAACAATTTACCAAGAAAGAACCCATTCATTTGGTGAGTGAGAATGAGTGCTGGACCACAGCCTTCAGAACGTCTGAGGCTGCCTTTTGATCTATTGATTGTTTAATTCTGTTAAGTGTAAAAAAAATTACAACGCAGTGTTTCATAGTTGTTTTTCAAAACTGGGTCTCTGTACACAGAACATCTGGGAAGCTCTGGACTGGATTTCAGCTGGGAGCACTGTGGTTGCTGCAGTTATTACCGACTCTTCCCCACCACCAGTATCGTCTGCAGGTTTGACGAGGAGGCTACACCATGTGCAAACTCAGAATAACATGCCTGTTCCATTTTGGAAAAAGAGGCTCAGTGTGATCTTCTCATACGACTTCTTCCCTCCACCCGATGCCTGAGAGACTCATCCAAGGTGCTTAGGACAGCTTCGTGTGTGGAGGGAGATTTTAAGACAGACTGAGCAAAAGAGGAACAAAGCAAACCAGGAAAACGCGCCAACCAGATGATGTCCGGGCTCGCCCTTGTACACGAGAACTTCCATTGACACACGTCTGAGCAGTGAGAACTTGTTATGCTCTGAGGATCACACGCAGCATTGTCATTATTCTTCTCGTACTTTTTACCTCTTCTGAACCAACATCCGCATGCGTGCTGGGCAAGCTGGTTGTGCACCTTTCCCAGGAGGGCTGCGTGAGCTTCTGCCCTACAGGATGGTTTGACTGCTATAATCTCTCTGCTTGCTTGAAAACCCCAGAGTTGGGAGGTCCTGCCAGGGCCTGCCCACGTCGGCCAGGTGCCCCTGCTGGCTCCATCTGTGCCCGTTACCACGGGAACCAGCATCCTCCAGCTGACTGAGCCTCTGGCATGGTGTCTCTCCATTTCTATTTGCGGCTGGTTTTTGCTTTTGTGTTCTGCGCTCCCAGGCCCCCCTCTCCTGGGGCTCAGCCTAGTGGTCAAGGCCATGTGTTCGGGACAGAAGCAGAGATGGTGGGCTCCAGGGCCCTTGGAGGCTGCTCTGAGGGTTCTCGCAGAGCCCCGTTGGGATGAACCTTCCAGCTCCACCCTGTGGACATGTGCTCAGGGGGGTCGGACCTTGCCCTACAGCTGGGCGGGAGATTCGCCTTCTTTCCTCTTGGGGAAAAGCCAAGAGAAACTCAAGGCCTGGGTCTCAGGGGACTCTTGCCCGCTCCGAGGGTGTCTGTGGGTCTGAGTCTGATCCAATCCAACCACTATCCTGTTATTCCCTGGGGGAAGATGATTTTGGTCCATGCTGACCCCTGGCTCCAAGGCCACACTGTGGTGTGCTCATGGGAGGGTGAAGGTGGTCATCACTTCAGACTCACTGACCACCCGAGTGGGTACAGAGCTGGGCTCACCCAGACTGGGACCTTTGTTCCTCTCTCAGCCCCGCCACAGGCAGGACCACTGCCCAGCTGGGCTGACATCATCAGAAAGAGCTGCTCAGCCGTGTGATCCCAAGCAACAAAGCTGGTCCCAGGTAACAAGCCAGGTCCCGGGACGCTGAATGGCCTGACCCTCTGTGTGATTAGTTAGGATGGAACCCTGCCATCGACAGAGACCGAGGAGGGCAATGCAAACGACTCACCCTCCATCTGAATCCATTTCTCCATATAGAAAAGGGCAGGGCTGTTTGTATGGGGCACGGGGCGCCGCCAGGCTCCTGGGCCAGGGTCCCAGGTGGGTGATGATACTGTGGATCAGACCTACGCCCAGGAGGCTAGATTTCCTTTTTCCGATTGTGTCGGCAATGTTTGAGACTTTACGCTACTCTATTTTTGAATGAAGAGTTACAATTACTCGTCTCTCACCTACACGGCTGCTGTGAAAACCGCTGGCTGAGATGACATCGCTCTAGACTTGGTTATGACACAGGGAGGGCGCCTCTTCGGATTACCGCGGCGCTGTGAGCTCCAAGAATGCACTTCTGGCAGGGGGCGGCATATGGAAGCGGCTTCAACACTTGGATGAGCCCAGCTCTCTCTGCCCCAGAGGGGCACCTGTGGGGGATATCTCATCTCCCCTGTGCTCTGAGATTAGGCAGGTCTTCTCCACGCAGTGCGTCATGTCCCCTATGTGTCCTCATACCCCGAGGTCCTAACAGCACCTCTGACTGACCTCATTTGGAACAGGGCTGTCACAGATGTAATGAGTTCAGATCGGCCATGCTGGAGGAAGGCGAGCCTTCACCCGGTATGACCACTGTTGTTCAGTGGCCAAGTCATATCTGATTCTTTGCCCCCATCCTCAGCCCCAACCTCCCCATCGACTGAGGCATGCCAGGGTTCCCTGTCCTTCACTATCTCATGGCGTTTGCCCAAGTTCACATCCTCTGAATTGGTGATGCCATCCAACCAACTCGTCCTCTGTCCTCCCCTTCTCCTCTTGCCCTCAATCTTTCCCAGCATCAGGGTCCTTTCCAATTAGTCAGCTCTTCGCATCAGGTTGCGCATCAGGTATTGGAGCTTCAGCTTTAGCATCAGTCCTTCCAGTGAATATTCAGGGTTGATCTCCTTTACGATTTACTGGTTTGATCTCCTTGCAGTCCAAGGGACGCTCAAGAGTCTTCTCCAACACCACGGTTTAAAAGCATCCATTCTTCGGGACTCAGCCTTCTTTACTGTCCAGCTCTCACATCCGTGTGAGTCGACTGGCAACAGGGGACACTTGGACACAGAGATAGACACACACAGAGAAAGGCCATGTGGAGACAGAGGCAGACCCTGCATGATGCCCTGCAAGCCAAGGAGCCCCAGGAATCACCAGCACCCCCAGAAGCTGGAAGAGAGGCCTGGAACAGGTCCCCCGAGAGCCTTCCTGGGGCGCCCGGCCTTCCTGACACCTTTGTTTCAGACTTCTAACGCTCAGAACTGTGGGAAATCAACTACTGTTCTCAGCCCTCCGTTAGTGGTACTTTGTTATAGCAGCCTCGGGAAACTAACACAACCTTGATGAAATTCTGACTTTTCTCTTGTGATCCGAACGGCCAGTGCCAGAGACCATACCGGAAGCGCTGCCTCGCCCCTGCCTGCAGCGGGCTCTGTACAGACGAGGGTGCCTGCAGCCTGGCGGGGGCAGGCCTGGCTGGTGGGGGCTCATGACTCACCCCGGCTGTTCCGGGAAGGTGGCAGGAGTCAGTCATTTGAGAAGGGCTGAGAGGCTGCATTATAAACCCCTTCCTACTACGTGCCCCTTCAGCCAACCTGAGTGTTCAGTTGCTGTATCATGTCTGACTCTGCAACCTCATGGACTGCAGCCTACCAGGCTCCTCTGTCGATGGGATTTCCCAGGCAAGGCTACTGGAGCTGGTTGTCAGTTCCTTTTCCAGGGGATCTAGTTTGGATCTTCCCGACCCAGTGATCAAACCCGCATCTCCTGCGGTGCAGGCAGACCCTTTACCACCGCGCCACCTGGGAACCAACTACATCTCACAAAAGCCAACCTGTCTCCCACAAGGGCTCTGTGGGCTCCATGGCTGCAACATGTTTGTGGGTGAGGCGATTCCACAGAGGGAAGGTGTGGGATGGGACCCAGAGCAACACCCCTGTCCCCTCTCGCTGCAGCAGACACGGCACTGGGCCACAGGCAGCCAGTTAACCAGGCTGGTCTCAGAGAATCCAAACTAGGTGACAAGTACGACACGAACACGGCATGGTCCTGGGAAGACATGCCAACGTGGCTCTGAGCCCATCAGGCTAGTCCCGAGCCCACCCCGAGGCTGCCAGCCTCACCACTCTCTGGCGGGACCACCAGCTTCCCTGTCCCCTCCTGGCCCAAGGGCCCCGCACTCAGCCACCCTCCCCACTAAGCAGGTTGCCCTCGATTTTGAAAATTCCGGGAATGACTTTCAGGGTGTCAGGCGGCCTTGTAAGATGATCTGGTGTGTTTGCACAGGGCTGTGAGTGGGCCCAGGAATCCTGCTAAGTCCCATTAGGCCCAGCGTAACCTCAGCCACCTTAGTGGCATGGGGTTCTGGGGGTGACAGGCCACATCGTCACCACGCAGGCTCTGGCCGGCTGACCGTGGGCATGAAGCAACCCCGGAGGGCAGACAGGTGGAGCTGGTCATGTCAGAGAGCACCCATCACAGCCCTGCACACAGTCAGTGCGCCACACGTGCACCACGTTCCCCGTCATCTCAGCCAGCGGGGCATCTCCACCCCCAACCTGAACCTCTGCTTTGACCCCAGTTTGGCCAGGGGTCCAGCTGCACCCGGAACCCCACTCTCCAAGAAGTGCTTGGGGTGTTTTTTTCATGGATTTCGGCAGCCTGGACACCTCACCCTGGCTCCCCCGGGGCACGCATGGAGGGACGCTCGTTCCGAGGGACAAGTGACTTCTGTGTCCAGACTGTGCTATTGCTCCCCTGATTGGCCACTCTGCGCTGTTGCTAAGTCACTTCAGTCGTGTCCAGCTCTGTGCGACCTCTTAGACATCAGCCCACCAGGCTCCCCCGTCCCTGGGATTCTCCAGGCAAGAACACTGGAGTGGGTTGCCATTTCCTTCTCCAATGCATGAAAGTGAAAAGTGAAAGTGAAGTTGCTCAGTCGTGTCCTACTCTTCGCGACCCCATGGACTGCAGCCTACCAGGCTCCTCCATCCATGGGATTTTCCAGGCAAGAGTACTGAAGTGGGTTGCCATTGCCTTCTCTGACTCTGCACTGTGGGGACGTCCGTATGGAAGTGGGGCCTCTGAGGCCCCAGGACACGCGTCCTCTGGAAGCCAAAGGTCCTTCTCTTTATATGGTCCCTTTTTCAAAATAATCAATGTTGACTTTGTTCAAGCCGAGGGTGTGAATCTTAACCATTTTCTGTAGGACGCTTCCTCTCTTCTTCTGTGACGTCATCCTCCCTGCCTCCCACAGCCATATCCCTCTTTTATGAGAAGAAAACTGTGTAACTGAAGAGCAGATCCCAGACGGTGCCCACTCAAGCCCAGCTGAACCAGAATTCTTCAGCCTTGCTTCTGGGGAAAAAAAAAGCCCAGGGCCCCCTCCGCCCCATATGGCTATGCAGTGCTTTCCCCCAGCCATCTGCCCGCGCCTCCCCCGGCGCACACCTTACCTGTTGCTTCTGGCTGCCAGCTCCTCCCTCATCTTTTTAATGTCACTCTTGCATTTCTCAATCTCCACCACTTTTAGTCCTTCCACTGGGGACCAAGAGAAACAAGGGGGTTACCATGGATACATACGGAGGCTGGGGAGGCTGGTAACTGGGGGTGCGCCCACGGCTCCCATGTCCACTGTGGGGTGGGAAGGAGGGGAGGCTGGCTCAGACACTGGTTCCCACTCCCGCCCACCCTGCTGATTCTCTGGCCTCCCACTCACTCAGCTGAAACACAGATGCTCCCAGACACACGCCTGTTCATCGCATTCAGGCCCATGGTCCCTCTAGGATGGAAGCCCCTCCCCCACCCCACTCCATGGATCTCCACTCTGCCCTCACCCACTTCTTGCTTTCTCTCCATACCCCTAAGCACCAGCTGAGGATCTGGGACAGAGCGTCTTTTATCCCTCAAAGAAAAAGAGGGTTATGTGTTCCCAGGATATTAAAATGCAACGGAAGGTTCAGGGGGCAAAATCACAGCTTCCCAGCAAGAATGGAAATTTCATTAAGATAAGGAGCTTTGCACTTTAAGATACTGTAGAGCAGTTAATCAGGAGAAGTCCAGACCTGAAATGGTGAGAAATGAACAGGCCAGGAGAAGGACCCAGGCTTGGTTGTACTTCCGGGGGTCTGGGGCGAGGGGGAGGGTCTCTTAAGTCAGCACACTACTATTTTGTTTTCCATCAGAGGATGAACTGGCGCTTACACCCACAAGCGAGTATTCAACTTCAAGACGTACACACTTGGCAGGTGCATATTTAGCCCAGAAACGCTGCCAGCTTTGGAAAGGCTTTCAGACTAGAGTCAGTTCATAAGAAATAAAAAAGATGAGCTTTGTTACTTGGTAATCACACCTCGATTTTTATGCAAAAAGATACTACCCACGATGCCACTCATCCCCCCTTTCATCCAGCGTGGCTCTGAATATGGCTAAAAATAAAATGCAGATGATTTCTAAAAGAAAAACAAAGCGGCTCGGTGACTTCCGCTGGTTTCCATTAATCCCCTCCCGCCGGGAGGAGCTGTCAGCAGCTCTGGAGCTCATGGCGGTAGAAATTTTCCCAGCACCGCCCTGGGCAGACAGGCAGGAACTAGAACCTCCCTGGGAGGGTTTTCTAAACATTTCAGGGTCAGGGGCCAAGCGGGGCCCAGGCTTTGAGAAACCACGGCGTCCTTCCATGTGGCAGGAATCTGGAGGATCTGATCTTTGAATCTGGTCCTGGTGACGTGCTTCTCTGCCATGTGGGATGCCAAGGCAGAGGCTCAAAAACCACCTCCTCCCTTCTGTACCAGGATGCGGGGCAGTGAAGTGGAGGGGCTGGAGGAAATGACATCGGTACTCTGAGCTCCTGCTGGGACCCCACATCCTCCTCTGGGGTCGGAGGCTCTCAGTCTTCTCTTGCACCACCCTGTTAAGAGGTGGACGGAAGCTTGGGTCCACTCCCAAGAAGGAGTGCAGCAGCACACATCGTAAAGGTTTGCACTGGGGCCAGGAGTGTGCACCCGCCCAGGGCACGCCTCAGCCTCGGTCCCACTGCAAGACACTCACCCCTTGGAGGAGGGGACCATGTTGCGGCCGTGTCTGTCACTGGGACACACAGTGGAGTCAACATCAGTGGCAGCAAGGGGCCCAGGAAAGAGCTGCTAACACGTGAAGGGCAGAACATTTCAGAAAGGGGAATACAGCTGGAGAAGGGACCTGGCATGTGGCATAGACTTGGATCCAAAAAGGGAATCCATGTGGGGAAGAGACAGACCATGCCGTATAGTCCAATCTGGGCAGTGGTGCCCTGCCAGTCAGGGTCCACAATTACGCTCATTATGTTTCCAGCATTACTTTTCTGAATGCAAAATAACCTATGACTACTACAGAAAATGGAACAAGTACAGGGTCTATCAAAGAAGAGTATTTAAAAACGTATCCATGAGCTCATTGGGCCAGAAGAGAATTCACTTATATGGTGTTGGAGAAGACTCTTGAGAGTTCCTTAGACTGCAAGGAGATCAAACCAGTCAATCTTAGGAAATTAATCCTGAATATTCACTGGAGGAACTGATGCTGAGGCTGAAGCTCCAATACTTTGGCCACCTGATGCCAAGAACACACTCAGAGGAAAAGACCCTGATGCTGGGAAAGACTGAAGGCATGAGGAGAAGGGGATGATAGAGGATAAGATGGTTGGACGGTGTCACCAACTCAATGGAGCTGAGTCTGAGCAAGCTCCAGGAGATAGTGAAGCACAGGGAAGCCTGGTGCGCTGCAGTCCATGGGATCGCAAAGAGTCAGGCACGACTGAGCGACCGAACAACAATATATTATGTATATATGCGTGTGTGTGTGTGTCCTTCCAGGCATTTCTCTCCCACCCCCAAGCATTCTTAATATCTGTTTACTCTTATTTTTAAAAAGACAGGAGATTTTCCTGTCAATCCAGTGGTTAAGGCAGGGGGCCCAGGGTTCAATACCTGGTTGGGGAGCTAAGATCCAATATACCTCGAAGGCAAAAAACCAAAACATAAGATAGAAACAATACTGTAACAAATCAGATAAAGACTTTAAAAATGATCCACATCAAAAAAGTTTCTTAAAAAAAAAGACAAATCTGGGGATCATGCTGCTCTGTTTTCTCATTTGCTTTTTTCCATCATCAAGGTCGAGGATGCTCCTGTTAGCAGCTGCCCACTAGCTCACGGCTCTTGGTGGCTGCCTGATGTTTGATCGAATGGATATTGGAATTGATGTAGATCAGATTCCTTGGCCATTTATTGGGGGTGATATTAAGATTCAGTCTTTTGGGCTACATGGTATGATACCACTTATCTGAATCTCAGAGATCCAGAATTTGCAGCAAAGATGTTTACGAAATGGGGCCTGGTTGCCAAGGAAATTGATGGTGAGCAATGAGATGGCAAAAAGTGCATTCATCAATGGACGAGAAAACAACATGTCATGGGATTAAAGCGCCAGAGTGCAAAGAGGAAGCCGGGAGGTAGCAAAGCGCCAGAGCACAGGGAAGCAGCTGGGAGGCGCTGGGTGGATGCAGGCACGCACAGACCTGGGGCAGCCCCTCCCAGGCCTCGCTGGACACCAGGCTCCCTTTTGGAAAATCCTGGGGGATCGAGAAGGCCGACTGTGCAGGGCCTCCCCCAAGTCCGGTGGCGACCCAGTGAGGCCCCATGGTGGGAACGGATGTCAGCTGCCCACATCTCGGCCCACTCGTCAGTCCCAAACTTTAAACACAGGTGGGCACAGACCAGAGCCCCAGACTAGTGGCCTGAGCATCACATGGACTGCTGGCCTCTCTCGGACTTTAGAAGCGGCTCCATGGGCCTCTGCAGGTCACAGTCGCCCTGGAGGAGAATGTTCAGGAATGATTCGCTAAGAGTGATGCTGGAATGGGGCCTCAGTGGGCAGGAGCAAGAGGGTGGTCACGGAGGCAGCTCTGTCCTGTTCTCTTCCCCCCCAGCCCCATCGGGCTCTCCTGAGAGGCTACTGTGGGCAGGCCAGGCCCTGGTGGGGCTGAAGATCTTTGAAAATTGTTTACAGACACGTAGGATTAGAGCCGTGTTTCAGCATTTCTGCCAAGAACCCTGCTAAGGAATTTGCATAAAGCACATTTCCCGAGTGACAAAAAGAAAAGCAAGGCTTGGTTTCAGTCTTCTGGGTCATTTGCTTGACCTGGCTGTAAAGTCAGGCCCCTGGGGCCAGTCTTTAGGTTTGGGGCCAGGCTCCTCTGTCCGTGCGGTTTTCTGGTCAAGGATACCGACTGGGTTGCCATGCCTTTTTCCAGGGGATCTTCCTGATCCAGGGATGGATCTCAGGTTCAGGTGGTGCTAGTGGTAAAGAATCCAGCTATCGATGCAGGAGACATAAGAGACACAGGTTTGATCCCTGGGCCAGGAAATCCCCTGGAGAAGGTAACTGTTACCCACACCAGTATTCTTGCCTGGAGAATCCCATGGACAGAGGAGCCTGGTGGGCTACAGCCCATGACGTTGCAAAGAGTCAGACATAACTGAGCGACTAAGCAGGTGGCACGCACGGGCAAGGACAAAGGCTGGATGGGAGCAGGGCTGCCCTGTGCCTGCAGGGTGCCCGGGCCTGTCCTGCAAACAAGAAGAAAGGGAGGGAGGGAGGGGGGTGCCCTGGACGGTTCACCTCCAGCCGGGAAGCAAGGGGAGGCCCTGGGTATCCTGTGTTTAAAAGAGCCTTCCACCTAAGGGAGACCCCAGCCTCCTGAACAAGGAAAACATTCTGTAGAAAAGGAAAGAAAGCCTTTAAGGTGAATTAAGAGCTACAGAAAAATTTACCTTTGACTCCAAAAAATTAAACACTTGAGAAGGTTAAAAAAAAAAAANCGAGGGTTGTGTTTACAACCAGTTTTGCAGGGCATCCGCTCCACCGCCCACCTGCGTTCAGGAGCAAAGTTAGAAGATGAGGCGAGAGGGCGTGTCCACAGGTGTCCCCTTGCTCCTGAAAATAACCCTGACCAGAGTGCTCTACTTGCCCCCCACCCCCCACAGCAAATACTAAAATTACTCCTAGTGCCTCAAAAATTCCAGGGCCACCACAGCCTCCCCAGTCTTAGCCGTGGTTTGATTCCTTGCAAATATTATGACTTCATGGGCTGCCATGGAAGGTTTTCACGAAATCCTAAAAGGCGGGGTAGGCACCAGAGACAACAGAGGTGCTGTTGCCCAGCTCTTGAATTTTATTTTTTATTATTAAAAGACACATTTATTGTTTTAAATTGAAGACAATCTCTGATAATGTATGAGTTGTAACTGCTCTTAAGTAAGTGCTACAGAAAATATCCTGCATTAGAGCAGAGCTTATGGTCTCTCTTTAACTTTCTTTACTATTTCTAAGCAGTTTTCATTATCCAAAGAGAACATTCACGAGTTCTTAATCAGTCATTTGTTGAGCACCTACTATGTGCAGCATTGTGCTACGTGAAGTGGACAAAGTCAAGGAAGACATGATCCTGGTTCCTATATGTGACAGTCAGGTTAGAGAGAGGAGACACATGCAATCAGCTTGTAGATTCAGGCCAGCTCTTGAATCTGAGCTGCTGTCCAAGCTGGTCAAACTGAACAGATGAGCTGTGAGTGGCTGCAGGTGCTGTACTCTAGTCACCTTTGGCAGGACGGTCCCTGCACTGGACCTCAGGCGACCCGGAGGCAGTGTGGGGCCCAGGGCCCGCTGCAGCTCCCCTCTGAGGGTCGTGTCTGCATGGTCTGCCCGTGTCACAGCCTCTGCCCTGGGATGGCCTGGTGACTCACAAATAGGCTCCATTTTTCCTAAAAAGGGACTCTTGTAGCCTGTCTCTTCTCTCCTCCACAGTCTCTAGTCCTCCTTGCCCCCTTCCTCTCCAGCCCCCCGGAATCCACCCAGCAGCTCCCCGCAGGGATGCCCCTCTGCCTGCTTCACCTGCATTCTAGGCTGGGACCTGGGACCTCGTTCACTGCCCGGGAGGTGGCTGAACACAGCCCAGCAGCCGTGGGCATCAGGCTTTGCAACATCCTCTTTCATCTGTTTCAACATTTAGTTTTCAGTGTTGAGCCCTGGAGAGAGGAGGCCCATGGCAGGCCCTGGCCTGAGGCCTGGGGTGCTGAGCGGGCTTAACACTATGGGGTTCACCCTCCCTCTCCCTTTCTTCCCCCTACCCCCCACCATGAGGAGGCCAGGCCCCCTCCCCTACCCCAGAGAGGTCCAGGGAGAGGAGGTGATACACGAAGGGTCTTCTGTTTGCCCACCTCTGCATCCTGTCCTACCTCCACCCTGGTCTGGGCCCCAGGAGGTAGCATGGACTGCATCTTATGCTCCCTAGGCCCCCCGGCTCCAGTTGGATCCATCAGTGGAACAGGAATGGCAGAGAAATTTATTACCCCAGCTGTGAAGGGTCCCCTGGGCTGGCCGTGTCCTTAAAGGAAGGTCACAGCGCTTGTGCGGCCAGATTCCCCGAGTATCTCTCCCCCTTGAGGTTCTAGCGCTTGTTCCCTGGCACCAGCCCTTCAGGCCTAGGGATGGAGTCAGCCCTCCACCCGGTCTGAAAGCAGTATTGCCCCCCTCATAGACCCAGGTGTCTGTAAAGAGCCCCCCTTTGCAGCTCTCCTCAAATTAGTCTTAATTTGTGTGAGCTTGGACTGGGCTGGTGCCTGGACTGATACACTTTCCCTGGAATTTTCTACCTGGAGCTGGTGGAAAAGAGTGTTTTTCCTGTGACTCAGAGCTGTTTGTGTGTTTGCCTGGGGAGCAGGCAGCCAGGCCTCCTGTCCCAGAGAAAGAAGCCACTTAGACAAGAGGCACAGAGTTCCAACCATCCCCGCCACCCCCAGGCTTGCTCCACCCGTATCTTCCCAGTGTTGTGAACCAATCCATCCCACCTCTTTTTCCAACTTAAGATAATATGGATTGGATTTTTGTCAGCTGCTGCATTGTATAGTGGACAGATTATTCTAACGCTACATTGGAAGTCTGATGAGAGGCATGATGGAAAAGCCAGGAGGGCTTCCTGGAGGAGGAGGTGCTGAATTGAGTCCTGAGGGTTAGTACAGGTTCAGGTGAAGCAACCTGAATTGGGTTTGGGGGGCCACACAGAGTCCTGAGCTGCCGAGGGTGACAGTCCAAGTGACCACTGTGGGCGGCAGAAGTGACAGAGGCCAGACCTTTGGGCCTTGAAGGCCAGCCAAGGAATGTGGACATGACCCCAGGTCGATCCCAGCTTTTCAGATTTCTCGAAAACGTCACTACATAGAGTGAACCACAGAACTTGAACCTCCTAGGACAAAATCTGTGGTCCAGAAGTTGAAGGAAAATATTTTTATGCTAAAACAAATCTAGAGCAGAAAGTACAATTCCATCCCTTCCCAATATACAGCACGAGACTCCAGAGATATCTCATGGTGGTCAGGATGGTGTGGGAGGAAACCTGGAGCATCAGTTCCTGAGATAGTGGGGTCATCAAGGGGGCTGCTGACTGGAGAGGGGTCCAGCCGGGCCTGGCTGTGGTGTGAAGCCTCAGCAAGACAGGCATCACCCAGACCACCCGGCCCTGCAGTCATCCATCTACCATCCATCATCCTTCCATTTATCCCACACACAACTCATCACTGTGGTGAATGCTGGGGACCCAGACGTGAACAAGGCAGGCAGGGCCCCTCTTCCACACCAGCATGTGACCTGTCCCGTGATGCCCCCTCCCCAGTGGGCTTCCCTGGTGGCTCAGTGGTAAAGAGTCTGCCTGCTGATGCAGGAGACATGGGTTCAATCCCTGGATGGGGAAGATCCCCTGGAGGAAGAAATGGCAACCCACTTCAGTATTCTTGCTTGGAGAATCCCGTGGACAGAGAAGTCTGGCAGGCTACAGCCCATGGGGTCACAGAGTCAAACACAACTCGCGCGCACACACATACCCTCTTCACTAGCCCAGCAAGGGTCAACTACTCATCTCCATGGCCTTGTAAACAGTTGGCGGCCTGTAAGTGCTTGTCGACTGAGTCAATACTGCCTCAGGACATTGCGTGAGGTTGTGTAGTCCTGTATTTTGGATCAGCAGAGAGGACTGGCTCCAAGAGGTCCCGGCTCTGACTCTGCCCACACGGCAGCTCCCCCTCGGGAGGCGCTCCTGCCAAGAGTGATTTCCTTCAGGGCCCGAGGCCTGTGCAAACAGCAAGGGCAGCCTGTGGTATGGTTTCTGCCCCTCGGTAGTATGCTGGGAGCAAGTAGGCAGATCCTACTGTCCTCGGCCTCTCCAGGGTCCCTGGGAGGAGACGGCACGCTGTGGGCTTAAGGGTTGGGCTCTGGAGTCAGAAACATGTGGGTTCAGATCCCAGCCCTGATGCTCAGGGGCAGAGTGGTAGCCCAGTGTCACCACTATGATCTTCGGTCTCTTCTGCTGACTGGCAGGGTCAGCCCAGCTTTGAGGGGAGGAGGCCCCGAGCCTGGGTTTCATGGTTTCCTGGGCCCTCCAGGAGAGACCCATGGCCAGAGGCACGGGCTCCAGCGAGAGCAGGCAGTGTGTACCCACCACACCCATTCATCACACAGTAGGGGTTGCTCGGGTGTCAGGGCCTTTGTCTTACACAAAGCGGGCTCTCAAGTGCTGACCTGGGGTGGGACCAGCAGGAGTTTTCGAGAGGCGGCAGTTCTGGGGTTCTGGGGAGCAGGACAGGGGGTCAGGAAACACTCCACAAGTGGGGAGACTCAAGTTAGGTGTTCAGGAAACACTGCCAACTGATGTCACACTCACCCACCCATGTTTGCTGAGCACCTACTGTGTGCCAGACACTGTGCGACGGGCCTTGGATGGGGCGGAACCTTCTTCAGGGCTTCCCATCTGGTGGTGGAAGAGACGAGGCTTAGGCAATGGGAGAGCCTGGCTGGGTGCGGAGGTCAGGAAAGGCTGCTGTGGGCCTCGGCTCAGCCCCTCCCATGTGCCGGCCTTGGTTTCATGATCCACAAGCCGAGGGCCCTGGAGCTGCCAGAACCCTAGAGGATGGTTCCTGTCGTGGTCTGTGCGAGGTCTGGAAAAGAATTTCCAGACATGAGGCAGAATGAGAGGCGAACAGAGTTTATTAGAGTGGGAGACGCTGTTAGAACAGCAGGCCCGCTCAAGGGAGAGTCGAATCTTTTCACAGGCTAGTAGCCAAGTTTTCAGAGCTTCAAGACAGAGAAATTCCTACTGGAATGGTGGCATTAGGTAATTGGTTAGGATGTATAGGGTGGGTATTTTACCTAATGTGGAATCAGGGAACTGGCTGGTTTAGATCCAGAGGCTCACGGCAAGAGTTGCTGTGGAGCTTGGTCAGTCCCAGAGATTTTTATCCTGTGACCTTGGTACAGGGCTTCACACCTGTGACCTTGGTATAGGGCACCACAGTTCTCTCTCGGGTCCTGGCAGCCCTGATGGGATGTGACTCCCAGGTCTCCCTCCCCAGGGGCCTACTGATGACCTGAAAGCCCCTTGGAAGTGCAGAATCTTCCAGAGTGTGGCTGGGGAGGCCGATTTATCAGCAAAGCTGTCCGTCCAGCAGTTAGTCCTTCCTCCTGTACTTGCCAGCATGCCCAGGCTTCAGCTCCACCTCCTGGGGGCCACCCAGAGCCTCGAAGCCCCTAAGGGGAGACGGACCTTCTCTCTTGGGTCTTAGCTGTAGTTCCTGTGTCCTTCCCAGCTGCCCTGGGGGACAGAGGGGACCTCCACACATGCACAGGGCTTCCCAGATGGTTCAGCGGTAAAGAATCCACCTGCCAAAGCAGGAGACGCCAGTTCAGTCTCTGGGTTGGGAAGATCCCCTGGAGTGAAAGTGAAAGTACCATAGCCTGTCAGGCTCCTCTGTGCATGGAATTCTCCAGGTAAGAATATTGGAGTGGGTTTCATTCCCTTCTCTCCTGGAGTAGCAAACGCCAACCCACTCCAGTATTCTTGCCTGGAACATTACATGGACAGAGGAGCCTGGCAAGTTACAGTCCATGGGGTCGAAAAGAGTCGGACACGATGGAGCACGCACTCACTCCACACAAGCTACAGAGTCATTGGGGAACATTCTTGCAACTGTTCCTGTCGGGCAGAGAGAAACCAACACAGGTTGACAATCCCACATGTGGCTTCAGGCATCCGCAGCAGAGTCTCTCAGATATGGCTTCCAGAGAGAGCTCAGCCCGCTCTTGGTACATACCAGCTGCCTGGGTGGTCTGGTATCAGAATGAAATCCAGAGGCTAGAAGGAGCCTGGGTTCAAGTTGCCACTAATTTCCGGCAAGTTCCTTCTGGAGCTTCAGGCAAAACTACTGGCTGAGTAGGAAAAAAACAGACCCTTCACTTGAAACCAGATGTTAGCATCTGTCCAGGAAGCCTGGAGTGCTGCAGTCCATGAGGTCGGACACAACTGAGCGACTGAACTGAACTAAGCTGCACCAGCCCAGGAAGCGGGCTCCCCCTACTTTCCCCCCTTCCTCCCCCTTCCAATCCTAGCTTGCAGGCTGGGTCAGCCACCTCCCCGCCACACGGCAGACGAAGACCCTGTTCAGAGGAAGCAGCTTCTTAGCGGGCACCTAAAAATATTGACTTGGGTTTTTTTCTTTAAATAGAAAGGAAATTCAGCTCACTCCACCCCAGTCCTCCTTCTTCTGGGTAGTGAGTGGGCACCCTGGAGACCTCACCCAGACTCAGCTTCCCCGACACTGAGCAGCTATGGCGGTCTGGGAGATGGAGCAAGGCCAGGGTGGAGGACAGGGAGGGACTCGCCCACTCCTGAGGGCAGATTCCTGGGGCAGGGTGGGAGGGCCTGACTGACATTAAAAAAAAAATTTATTTGCCTGCGCCAAGCCTTAGTTTCTTTCGGCATGCAGTATCTTCCGTTGCAGCATTCGAACCCTGAGTTGCGTCATGTATGGGATCTAGTTCCCTGACCAAGGATGGAACCCACACCGCCTGAAATGGTAGCGTGGGGTCTTAGCCACTGGACCATCAGGAAAGTCACAGACCCAATGTCCAAAGCACCGTAAGTCCGGAGGCCCTGGGCATCTCTGTGACCTAGAAATCACAGGATGAAGGCATAATGACCCCTGATGCCCCGGGACACCTGGCTTACTGACCTGGTCTCCTTTAGATCTTCCAGGCACCTGGCGGCCGGGCAGGAGCTCTCCCTCTGGCTCAGACCCTGGGGCTCTGTGCTCTGCCTGGGCCTGACAGCCCTGCTCCCATGTCTCGGTGGCCGGCTCAGGTAGGTCCTCAGCACATGGGGAAGAACTGTCCCAGGGCCCTCCAGACAGGATACCTGTCTTGATTCTGAGCCACCATGGAACACTCCAGAGAGATGCTTGTGCTCAGACTGGACCGTCTCCAAGAGAGGAGTGAAGGGAGAACCACATGTGGAGTATGCCTCCCCACCCCACCCCTCGTCAGAGCACAGATAGGTCTGGGTGAACACAGGAAGCTGGCCAGCGGGATGCCTTGGGGAAAGGAGTTGGGGGATCCCTTTGTACCATTTGAAGCTCCTTTTTTGGACTCGATTTGTGTTTTAATCAAAATAGTGCATGCAAATAGTTTTTAACATTTCAGAGTAAAGTAAAACAAGTAAAGCAAAATTCCCCAGCAATTTCCTGTCCCACCCCTCCCTACGCCCAGTTGCTATACCCAAGAGGTAGCTACTTAAATTCTTTTTTAGCTATTTCTTCTGATATTCACAGCTGTATTTCTCAACAGCTTGTTTATTTTTTTCACTATGACATCATCCAAATGTAAGAAACCATATTGAATAATGGCTAAGATTCTGACTTTAGAGCAAGATTACTTGGGTTCAAATCTAGACTCTGCCACTTACTAGTAGAACAAGAATGAATAAGTTATTTATTTCATCATGCCTCAGATTTCTTATTATAATGTGGGATAGTAATACCTGCCCCATGGGGCTCATGTAAGGAGTAAATAATTTACGCATGTACTTTGGGTCTGACATGAAATAATCTCTCAATAAGTGTTGGCCATCAACATCATTTATTATTATCATCTTTCATGAGAGATAAGAATCCACACTCTCGCCTTCCAACTTCATAATATAGTTACATCACTATTGTTTTTTTTTTTTTTAATTTTTGGCTTACTGGGTCCTCACGGCAGCACTCAGGCTTTATTTGCGGCACTTGGGAGCTTCTCTACTTGCAGCACAAGCACACAGGCTTGGAAGTCATGTTACACAGGCTTCATTGCCCTGCGTCATGTGGGATTTTAGTCCCGATCAGGGATCCAGTCCAAGTCCTCTGCACTGCTAGGTAGATTCTTAACCACTGGATCACCAGGGGAGTCCCCACCATTTTGATTAAATAAACATTTATTGTATTTATTGTATTTATCTGGTGGCTCCAATGGTAAAGAATCTGCCTGCAATGCAGGAGACCAGAGTTCGACCCCTGGGTTGGGAAGATCCCCTGGAGAAGGAAATGGCAACCCACTCCAGTGTTCTTGCCTGGAGAATTCCGTGGACAGAGGAGGCTGGCGGGCTACAGTCTGGAGTCACAAAGAACCTGACATGAGAGAGACTAAACACACATACATACACATACATCTAAATATCATTTATAGCCAAGCCACAAAGTATACTATGATTAAATTTATTTTCTGGTGTGTGTTTTGCTATGTTTTCCCTGTAGTTAATTGTTGCCTTGTCTTTTAATTTTCTATCACTAATTCTTCCCTCAAGTCCCCGAGAAAACTGTGACCCCCCTCTCAACACAGGCATCCACCAGTTCCCCTTCTGGAGCCTTGTGGCCTCCAGCTCCAACGCTGCGTGATTACTCCCTGAGCGAGGCTCCACCATGGGCAAGGGCCGTGAGAATGAACACCCAGATCCTGGCTTCTAAATCTTCCTCTCCAGCAAAAGGAACCAGGGCTCCTTGGGAAAATGGCTATAGCAGGGCAAGCATAAAGTGAGCCTGGAACATCTCGCTGTGTAGGAAAGGACGAGCACTAAGGGTAGTTGTGAAATGGGTCTTTCTGCTCTGAAGGCCTTTATTGGGATGACTGGCAGAACTCGTAGAGTCTGAGGATTAGATATGTTCACATCCCAAAGTGAGGCTCCTGATTTGAAAGGATGTATTGTGCTTAGGTAGGGGAGTAGTCATGTATGGATGTGAAAGTTGGACTGTGAAGGAGGCTGAGCACTGAAGGATTGGTGCTTTTGAACTGTGGTGTTGGAGAAGACTCTTGACAGTCCCTTGGACTGCAAGGAGATCCAACCAGTCCATTCTGAAGGAGATCAGCCCTGGGATTTCTTTGGAAGGAATGATGCTAAAGCTGAAACTCCAGTACTTTGGCCACCTCATGGGAAGAGTTGACTCACTGGAAAAGTCTCTGATGCCGGGAGGGACTGGGGGCAGGAGGAGAAGGGGACGACAGAGGATGAGATGGCTGGATGGCATCACTGACTCGATGGACGTGAGTCTGAGTGAACTCCGGGAGTTGGTGATGGACAGGGAGGCTTGGCGTGCCACGATTCATGGGGTCGCAAAGAGTCAGACACGACTGAGCGACTGAACTGAACTGAGCCTTGTTCTGGGGGCCGTTGAGGGATCATGTCAGAACTCTCAAGTGATTCAAGAATGTTTAATGATTATTGATTTTATTATTTTTGTTTGGCTGGGTCTTCACTGCTGCTTTCCCTCTGAGGGCTTTCTCTAGTTGCAGCGAGTGGGGGCTACTCTCCAGTTGTGGGGCATGGGCTTCTCACTGCGGTGGCTTCTCTTGCTGAGCACAGGCTTCAGTGCTCGCAGCACGTGGGCTCAATCCTGGCACATGGGATTACAGTGCATGCTGCTGTTGCCCTGTAACAAGTGGAATCTTCCTGGACCAGGGATTAAACCCGTGTCCCCTTCATTGGCAGGCAAAATCTTATCCACTGTACCATCAGGGAAGTCCAAGAAAAAAAAAATTCTTTACATTGTTCTTGCAACTTTCCTGTGAATTTCATGTCACTGAAAAACAACAGCAAAATTATTAGTAAAGGTAGAGAGTTGTTAGGGAAGTGGTCGTACCTTCTCTTTGCTATAGCAACCCACAGATGATGGAGATGCTGCCAGTTTGGGTCTCTTAGTGAGGAGGAGGCAGGGCTTCCCCATAGTGAGATGAACTTGGAGTGTGGGTAGTAAGTCAAAACTCTGAGCTCTGGGGAACTGATACCATCATAATTTCACCTATCCTGACCAGCTTGGAGGCTCTGCTCAAATATCTGCCATCCTTGGCTCCCCTTCACCTTTGAAAGTGAGGCTTAGAAAGCAGATGGAAGGACTTCACCTGACAGTCCAGAGGCTGGGAATCCTCCTGCCCATGCAGGGGACATGGGTTTGACCCCAGTCCAGGGAGATTCCACATGCCTTGGGGCAACTAAGCCCTTTCTCCACAACTACTGAGCCCGTGCTCTAGAGCCCGAATGCCACAATGCAACAAGAGAAGCCACCACTCAATGAGAAGCCTGAGTAGGCGGATGGGAGGGCAGGAGTGGTGCTTATCCACGGCGGGGAGTGCACTTGTTTGTTGAGGGCCCTCAACTGTGAGAATCTATAGGTCTTTGCTCTTGGACGGTTTAGTTTTTCCCCCAAAGATCCCTCTGGTTTCTTGTCTTTGGAGGAAAAGCTTGGTCGCCAGTGCCCTGGGAGCTGGTGAAAGAAGCAGGGTTGCCACTGTTACCAAACCAAGCTTGAGTTCACTGACCCACTCACAGTAAAGCCAGTCTACTGCCCCCGGGTTGTGGTGAAGGACAGTTCGGTGTTTATTGCAGGCACCAAGCAAGGAGTCTAGGCAGCTGGTGCATGAAAGGCCTGAACTCCCCAAAAGCTTTCAGGGAAAGGTTGTTTGTTTGTTTTTTTTTAAAAAGACAGGGTGAGACTTCCTTGGTGGCACAGTGGATGAGAATCTGCCTGCCAATGAAGGGGTCACAAGTTTGGTCCCTGGTCCGGAAAGATTACACATGCCTCGGAGCAACTAAGCTGCCCACCCTAGAGCCTGTGCTCCACCACGAGAGAAGCCATGGCAATGAGAAGCCTGTGCACTGTGGTGAAGAGTAGCTCCTACTTGCCACAACTAGAGAAAGCTAGAGCAAAGCAATGAAGACCCAGAAAAAGATAGGGGAGGGGAGGGGGGCTGTGATCAGTTTGTGGACATTCTTCTGATTGATTGTGGTTGGTGAGTGGTGAGGTAAGTGGAAGTCAGCATCATTAACCTTCTGGTTCCAACCAGCCTGGGGTCTGCATGCTTATGGGCAGTATATAGTTATCTTCCACCTGCTGTGGGTTTTGCGTGTGCTTAGTTACTCAGTCCTGTCCAACTCTTTGCCACCCTTAGGACTGTAGCCCGCCAGGCTCCTCTGTCCATGGGATTTTTCAGGCAAGAATACAGGAATGGGTTGCCATTTCCTCCACCAGGGGATCTTCCTAGCCCAGGGATTGAAGCTGAGTCTTCTGGGTCTCCTGCATTGCAGGTGGATTCTTAACCTGCTGAGTCGTCAGGGAGGGCTTCCCTGGTGTCTCAGATGGTAAAGAATTTGCCTGCAATGCAGGAGACCTGGGTTCGATCCCTGTGTTAGGAAGATCCCCTGGAGAAAGGAATGGCTTCCCACTCCAGTATTCTTGCCTGGAGAATTCCATGGACAGAGGAGCCTGGCGGGCTATAGTCACAAAGAGCTGGACATGACTGAGTGACTTTCACTTTCACTTTCCATCAGGGAAGGTCATGGTGGGGGTTTTCAGTTCAGTTCAGTTCAGTCGCTCAGTTGTGTCCGACTCTTTGCGACCCCATGAATCGCAGCAAACCAGGCCTCCCTGTCCATCACCATCTTCCAGAGTTCACTCAGACTCACGTCCATCGAGTCAGTGATGCCATCCAGCCATCTCATCCTGGGTCATCCCCTTCTCCTCCTGCCCCCAATCTCTCCCAGCATCAGAGTCTTTTCCAATGAGTCAACTCTTCACATGAGGTGTCCAAAGTACTGGAGCTTCAGCTTTAGCATCATTCCTTTCAAAGAAATCCCAGGGTTATCTCCTTCAGAATGGACTGGTTGGATCTCCTTGCAGTCCAAGGAACCCTCAAGAGTCTTCTCCAACACCATAGTTCAAACACATCAATTCTTCAGCGCTCAGCCTTCTTCACAGTCCAACTCTCACATCCATACATGACCACAGGAAAAACCATAGCCTTGACTAGACGGACCTTAGTCGGCAAAGTAATGTCTCTCCTTTTGAATATACTATCTAGGTTGGTCATAACTTTTCTTCCAAGGAGTAAGCGTGTAGTATCTGCAAAATAGCTCAAAGGTTCAGCTCAGTTCAGTTCAGTTGCTCAGTTATGTTCGACTTTTTGCGACCCCGTGGACTGCAGCACATCAGGCCTCCCTGTCCATCACCAACTCCCAGAGTTTACTCAAACTCATGTCCATTGAGTTGGTGATGCCATCCAACCATCTCATCCTCTGTCGTCCCCTTCTCTTCCCGCTTTCAATCTTTCCCAGCATCAGGGTCTTTTCAAATGAGTCAGTTCTTTGCATCAGGTGGCCAAAGTATTGGAGTTTCAGCTTCAGCATCAGTCCTTCTAATGAATATTCAGGACTGATTTCCTTTAAGTTGGACTGGTTGGATCTCCTTGCAGTCCAAGGGACTCTCAAGAGTCTTCTCCATTCTGTGCAACTGAACCACAGTTCAAAAGCATCAGTTCTTCAATGCTCAGCTTTCTTTATAGTCCAACTCTTACATCCATACATGACTACTGGAAAAACAATAGCTTTGACTAGACGGACCTTGGTTGGCAAAGTAATGTCTCTACTTTTTAATATGCTGTCTAGGTTGGTCATAACTTTTCTTCCAAGGAGCAAGCGATTAATTTCATGGCTGCAGTCACCATCTGCAGTGATTTTGGAGCCCCCCAAAATAAAGTCTGTCACTGTTTCCCCATCTATTTGCCATGAAGTGATGGGACCAGATGCCATAATCTTAGTTTTCTGAATGTTGAGTTTTAAGCCAACTTTTTCACTCTCCTATTTCACTTTCATCAAGAGGCTCTTCGGTTCTTCGCTTTCTGCCTTAAAGGTAGTGTCATCTGCATATCTGAGGTTACTGATATTTCTCTTGGCAATCTTGATTCCAGCTTGTGCTTCATCCAGTCCAGCATTTCTCATGATGTACTCTGCATATAAGTTAAATGAGCAGGGTGACAATATACAGTGTTGATGTAATCCTTTCCTGATTTGGAAACGGTCTATTGTTTCACGTCCACTTGGCCTCCATACGATTTCTCAGGAGGCAGGTCAGGTGGTCTGGTATTCCCATCTCTTTAAGAATTTTCCAGTTTGTTGTGATCCACACAGTCAAAGGCTTTGGCATAGTCAATAAAGCAGATGTTTTTCTGGAACTCTTTTGCTTTTTTGATGTCAAAGGACATGGCTAAGCATATTATCTGTAGTCCTTGAGGAGCAGCTAAAGGTCCCTGGCTTTGTTTAATGGCTAAACTGTGATTATTTTGCCTTGCTTGATTGTTTTCCTCCAATCTGATTCCCACTCAGCAGTGGAAGTGATATATGCAAAATGTGTATCGGAATGATTAGCGTGCTCACAAGGTTCTAGGCAGTATGCCTGCTGCCGGTCCCTCCAGCCCACATGAATGTCCCTCCCCCATCTCTCCTGGGTCCTCCAACTCCCTGCTGCAGCTCCTCCAAGTGTCAAGCTCCCACCTGCATGAAGCATGGTCCCAGGGCCTCTCTGCCTGGATTTTCCTTCCTTGCCTGCTAGTCATCCTCTGCCTCTTCTCCAGCTCTCAGCTCTCATCCTATCTGACCCATTCTGTCTTCCCATTGCACGCTGTCCCATGTACCCCCTCCTCTGTAGACTTGTCGCAGGAGTTATTTTCACTCTTACTTTACTCTGAACTCAGTGCACTGTAGGCTCTTGTATCAGTCAGCTATTGCTACATAACAAACCACCCTAAAACACAGTAGCTTCCAGCCACAAATCATTTCTTCTCACTCACATTTCTGCAGCATGGCTGGGGGCCAGTTGCTCCCACCAGGCTTGACTGGGTGACTTTGCTTTGGAATCTAGGGCTCCCTGATGTGGCTCAGAGCTCTGTTCTATGCATTCATCCCAAGGAAGAAGGGGCAGTAGAGACCCTTGAGAAGCTCTTCTCCTGATGGTCACAGAGGTGCCAAGAAGTAGAGCCCAGTGGTGCAGGCTCATTTCAGTCTCTTTGCATCACACACTGCTCACATCCCATTGGCCTAAACAAGTCTGAGTTCCAGGTCACAGGTTGGGGAAGGACCATCTCCAGTGGCTGGGGTAGAGGACAATAAATATTTCTCTCCAGCAGTTTTCAATCAGCATTTGCTTGAGCAAGATCAAGCGTATGGGAATAAACAAATGCAGAATTCCAGGAGGGTCCTGCATGCTTTGCAAGTTTGACGGGCCCAGTGCTGGCCTTCAGGAAAGTGTCTGGGAGATTTAATGCAAAGGTCAACATTAAGATCCCATGGAAGAGCATAGAGATGCCCATCCAATTTCATCATGGCCACAGAGGGAAATCCTGGGGGTGGACTCTCTCCTCACTTTCCTAATTGCTCTAGTGATTTCTCCTTTCATTACACCGACCCTGTAGATGCCCCACAGCCCACAGCCGGCCAGCAGTCAGCCCTGGGTGCGCTGCCCGAGAGAGTGTGCTGCCCTGCCAGCCACACCCAGCAGTGCCCTGCTTTCCCCCTTCTCCTCTCAATGACAGACGGCGTGTTCCCACGTCTGGAAGTCACCTCTCAGACCCTGTTCCCAGGGTCAGGCAGGAGGCTGACCAAAGCTTCCCTGCTCAGCCTGGAACTTTGGCTGGGCAGCCTTCTCTACTCACAGAATCCTCCTCCACTCTAGGTTTGGATACCTTCATTCTTTCTCTCTTTTAAAGTTTATTTGTTTACTTTGGGTTGTGTTGGGTCTCGGTTGCCGCCCAGGCTTTTTCTCCAGTTGCAGTGATTGGGGTCTACCCTCTTGTTGTGGAGCACGGGCTCTCAGGCATGCAGGCTTCAGTAGTTTTGGCTCGTGGGCTCTGGAGCACAGGTTCAATGGTTGTGGTGGATGTGGTGCCTAGTTTCAGGCGCTCCATGGCACGTGGGCATCCTCCCAGACCAGGGATTGAACCTGTGCCTCCTGCACTGTGAGGGAGATTCCTCACCACTGAGCCACCAGGGAAGCCCCTGGATACCTTAATTCTTTCTTCTTCCAACCTGCTCTCTCCTGGAGAGACATATTCAGGACATTGCCAGTGAGCATATAGAACCAGCATCACCAATTCCCAGCCAGAAAATGCCAGGCTTTGTGCAGAAAAGTGAAAGGACTGACGCTGTAAGCTCTTGGAGGCATTTTGCCAGCAGTGAGGCAGAATGGGAGCTGATTCATCTCATTCTCCAAACTGGTCTCTTGCGGGATCAATGCTAAACCTTAAAAGCTCGCAACACAGGATGGGAGCTCACTCCCACTAAAATGCTTGCTTAATGAGTGTGGTAGTAGAGCCTCTAGCTGGAAGACTGGGTATCCAGAGATGAGCATGGAATAGAGAGGTCAAAGCTGAGTCCGGACTCATTTCAAGGGGTCAACCAAACATGGCAAAGTGCTGTGGGGGAACAGGAAGGAAATATGAGTCCCTGACTATCAGAGGTCTCTGCTCTGTCATTTGGGACGACAGGTGACCTTTCTAGAACCTTTTCATAGAGATTTAAAAATTTATATATTTGTTTGTTTGGTTGTACCAAGTCTTAGTTGGTGCACATGAGCTCTTAACTGCGGCATGTGAACTCTAAGTTGCATCATCTGGGATCTAGTTCCCTGACCAGGGATCAAACCTGAGCCCCCTGAATTGGGAGCACGGAGTCTTAGCCACAGGACCACCAGGGTAGTCCCATATATAGTCTTAACGGTCGAACTGAGTCCACCTGCATACACATTTGTTCCTAAAAAAAATAGTCCGCAGAGCAAATTCATATAAAATGACTCTTTCTTACCACTTGTTCCTCTCTGACATGGTCTCATTTACTGTTTATTTTCTGTCTCTCCCCCTCCCGTGGAAATTCTCTGAGGTAAGCAGCCTGGTCCCTTTTGTTTACTCCTCTCTCTCCAGCCTGCAGAATAGTGCTGCTCAGTACTTATTCGTTCAGTTCTTCAGTATTTAGTAAAAGAATAAATATTTGGAGAGGTGCTTCACTTGTATTGGCATTTGACTATAATATTGAAGATGTTCCCATGGGGGAAAAATATACTGAAAGACTATTAAAAATGTCCAGTGGAGAGTCAAGATAGGCATCATGGTCTCAGCCAGCTCACTTCTACGCACTAAAAATGTTTTCGAAGAACTTTACAGTAATTATTGTGACAAATCCAAGGTCATCTACTCATTTCTTCTCAAGGTCATAGGAACTCTCCTCAAGCCTGGTTGCTACCCAATATCTCATTTAAAGTAGCTGAAGGCTTCCCTGGTGGTCCAGTGGTTAAAATTCCATGCTTCCAATGCAGGGGGCACAGGTTTGATTTCTGGTCAGAGAACTAATATCCCACATGCCACATGATGCAGCTAAAAAAATTAAAAAAAAAAAATTAACCCCGGAAACTGCTCAACATCACCCCTTTGTTTTGATGACCAGCAGTGTCTGATAGAGCTACACTGCAATATTACACCCTGCCAGCAGGTGTCGCTGTCTGCTAATTATGTGAACCGGAGTGAACCCCCGCCCCAAGAAGAGTTAAAGAAGAGAATATGTCTACCAAGAGACATAAAGAATCCACTCACCAATGCAGGAGACACGGGAGTCTTGGGTTTGATTTCTGATCAGGAAGATCCCCTAGAGTAGGAAATGGCAACCCACTCCTGTATTCCTATCCAGGAAATGCTATGAGCAGAGCAGGGCAGGCTACATTTCATGGGGGCACAGAGAGCTGGACATGACTGAGCACGCAGGCATTGACTTATGAATGGTCTAAGATCAAAGTTCTGAAAGGTAAGGGCTCCTCTGCTTCGGTTTCACTTCATGACATCTCGTATTAAGGGTGCAGAATGGGTCTAAATCTGAAAAATATGTTTCAGTTCTTTTTGTTCCAGTGGATCTTGTCACACTTTTGTGTTGCGGATCCTATGCTTTTCTAGAAAACTTTTTTTGTTGTTGTTAATAATAGTATCTCTGACTCACTTTGTTGTGCAGCATCAAGTAACACAACACTGAAAAACAATTATACTCCAATAATAAAAAAGTAATAATATCTAGAATGTGTCTATTATCTTGACATTCCTCAAAACTTTCTGCATTTCATTTTAACACAATACCTTGCACATGTTGTGCTCAATTAATATTTGTGGCATGACTGCTACCCGTCCCCCACCACCAAATTCTGGGAAACATGTAGAGCGGTTCAACAGAGGAGGAAACTGGGTCCTAGAAAGATTAGGTAAGTTGCCCAAGGTTACACAGCTGGTGAATGACAGTGCCTGCTGGAAGATTCTTGAGACTACAAGGAGATCAAACCAGTCAATCCTAAAGGAAATCAACCCTGAGTATTCATTGGAAGGACTGATGCTGAAGTTGAAGCTCCAATACTTTGGTCACCTGATGGGAAGAGTCAACTCACTGGAAAAGACCCTGATGCTGGGAAAGATTGAGAGCAGGAGGAGGAGAGGGTATCAGAGGATGAGATAGTTAGACAGCATCACTAACTCAACGGACATGAGTTTGAGCAAGTTCTAGGAGATAGTGAAGGACAGAGAAGACTGGTGAATTGCAGTCCATGGGGTTGCAAAGAGTCAGACGTGACTTAGCTGCTGAATATCATCAATCAAGACTACACAGCTGGTGAATGGCAGCTGGGGTTTGCATTACTTGTCGAATACCAAATCTCTTGTCCATTCCCTTCAAACAGCAAAAGGGACTCAGAGACAGTGGGAGCCCCGAGGAGGCGGGAGCTTGTGAAGGCAGCAGAAGTCTGCTCTAAAGGCTTGCAGTGTGTCTGGGATAGCTCTGGACAGACCTTTTATCATCACAGACAGCAGCTGAGAGACTTCTTTGGTGGTCCAGTGGTTAAGACTCCAAGCTTCCACTGCAAGGGGCATGGGTTCGATCCCTGGTCAGGGAACTAAGATCCGGCATGCTGTGTGGCATGGCCACAAGAGAAAAAAAAAGAAAGAAAAAGCAGCTGACAGCTAATTTGTTATCTAACAATTTCTCCCCATAATTTTCCTGAAACAGATTAGAGAAGGCAGCAAACTGTGCGTATGCAAGTGATGAAATGTAAGTGGAGGTGGAGGTGCAGTTGCCGGGGGAGATGACACCACCAGAAGCCCAGAATCATGCCCCCTCCCTACTCAGCCCCATGGAATGACAGATAAGTGGTTTAAGGCTTGAGTCAGTCTTTAAATTCCTGGATGGTTATCTGCTGATGTCACAATATGTAACAACCCTGATACTGGGAAAGACTGAAGGCCAAGACAGAATGGGGCGGGAGAAGATGAGATGGTTAGCTGGAATCACCAACTCAATGGACATGAATTTGAGCGAGTTCTGGGAGATAGTCGAAGACAGGGAAGCCTGGTGTGGTGCAGACCAGGGGGCTCACAAAGAGTTGGACACGACTTAGGGTCTGAACAACAGCCTGTTATCTTTTTAACAAAACAATACTGTTAGTGCTGATAGGATGAGTATATACCCCTTTCATACAATCTGGACTCCACTATTGCTCAACATTGTTCCGGGTCACTGCGGGATGACCAGCTTCCAAGCATCGGTCGGCCTACCTGCCCACGTCTGGAGGAGAGGAAGCCTCACTCCCTAGGGGTTCCTCTGGGAAATTTAGGTCAGTGCGATCTCATTACCCAACTGGATCAGAGCTGATATGTGGGAGTGCTGAGGCTGTCTTACCCTGAAAGTGTAAGGGTGTGTTTCAGGGTTCCTCACATCAAAGGTGGGGTCTCAGTTCCCAGATGGATGGACTGCAACTTGAATTATACCTTGGTCTGCCTCAGTCTAAATTTCCTAAAGGAAATCAACCCTGGATATTCATTGAAAGGGCTGATGCTGAAGCTGAAGCTCTAATACTTTGCCC
>SJYQ01094728.1:11684-29226 GCA_006410935.1 Redunca redunca
TACTTTCTTCAATTTAAGTCTGAATTTGGCAATAAGGAGTTCATGATCTGAGCCACAGTCAGCTCCAGGTCTTGTTTTTGTTGACTGTATAGAGCTTCTCCATCTTTGGCTGCAAAGGATATAATCAATCTGATTTTGGTGTTGACCATTTGGTGATGTCCATATGTAGAGTCTTCTCTTGTGTTGTTGGAAGAGAGTGATTGCTATGACCAGTGTGTTCTCTTGGCAAAACTCTATTAGCCTTTGCCCTGCTTCATTCCGTATTCCAAGGCCAAATTCACCTGTTACTCCAGGTGTTTCCTGACTTCCTACTTTTGCATTCCAGCCCCCTATAATGAAAAGGGCATCTTTTTTTTTGGTATTAGTTCTTGTAGGTCTTCATAGAACTGTTCAACTTCAGCTTCTTCAGCATTACTGGTTGGGGCATAGACTTGGATTACTGTGATATTGAATGGTTTGCCTTGGAAATGAACAGAGATCATTCTGTCATTTTTGAGATTGCATCCAAGTTCTGCATTTCGGATTCCTTTGTTGACCATGATGGCTACTCCATTTCTCCTAAAGGATTCCTCCCACAGTCATCTGAGTTAAACTGACCCATTCCAGTCCATTTTCGTTCACTGATTCCTAGAATGTTGACGTTCACTCTTGCCATCTCCTGTTTGACCACTTCCAATTTGCCTTGATTCATGGACCTAACATTCCAGGTTCCTATGCAATATTGCTCTTTACAGCATCAGACCTTGCTTCTATCACCAGTCACATCCATGGCTGGGTATTGTTCTTGCTTTGGCTCCATCCCTTCATTCTTTCTGGAGTTATTTCTCCACTGATCCCCAGTAGCATACTGGGCACCTACCGACCTGGGGAGTTCCCCTTTCAGTATCCTATCATTTTGCCTTTTCATATTGTTCATGGGGTTCTCAAGGCAAGAATACTGAAGTGGTTTGCCATTCCCTTCTCCAGTGGACCACATTCTGTCAGACCTCTCCATCATGATCTGTCCATCTTGGGTGGCCCCACACAGAAAACTAATATCATGTTTATGGTGGCCCCATAATCACAGAAAAGTAGCCAATCTGATCACACGGACCACAGCCTTGTCTAACTCAATGAAACTAAGCCATGCTGGGTGGGGCAATCACAAAGACCTGGGTTCAAATTATATCTCTATTTTGATCAAGCATACAGAACTGTTTATGGAGTGTCTCCAGGCTCAAGTTATGGCGTCACAAGCAAGATAAAACATTGCCATGCCTGTGGACTAGTAGGGGGAACTGACTTTTCTGAATCTCAGTTTCCTCATCTGTAAAATGGATATAAACACAGTACCTAATTCTTAATGGTGCTATGTTAGATATTATTATACTACCTTTTTGCTTTAGATAGGAGTTGAGATGAAATCCATGTGGTCAAGAATCCTTGTAGATTGAGACTCCACTTCTATACATTGGAGCTTTCTTCATTTGTTTGAAAGTGAAAGTGTAGTCGTTAAGTCAGGTCCGACTCTTTGCGATCCTATGGACTGTAAGCTGCCAGGCTCCTCCGTCCAGGGGATTTTCCAGGCAAGAATACTGGAGTGGGTTGCTATTTCCTTCTCCAGGGGATCTTCCCAGACCCAGGGATCGAACTCAGGCCTCCTGCACTGAGGGCAGTCTGTTTACCATCTGAGCCATCAGGGAAGCCCTTTCTTCATTTGTTTATATACTGTACTTATCAGTCGCTCACCATGTGCCTGTCAGCCTGCAAGAAAGCAGGGCTGAGGTTCAAATCCAAGCTCTACCACTCCTTGATCAAATGGCTTAAGCCTCTGAGGCTTAAGTGAAGGAGGCTGCTTCAAGATGAAAATGAAAGGAGAGGAAAATAAGCAAATGGAAAATTAAAAATACAAGGAGAAGGTTAAAGAGAATGATTTCCGAAACCCAAGCCTCCTGTAGGTATGTCCCACCCGTCCTCTGTTTGGAACACAGACCAAAATCACACGGCATTTGAGGCGCTCTTCCTCTGTCCCTTGGCTGAATTGAACTTGTGCTGCTTCCTCTCTCCTTAAATATCCTTTCCTCTGGACAGGATGTTCCTGAAGGAGGCAGAACATCTTGGCTAACTTTAGTTTGCTATTTTCAGTTTGAATTTGTTCCTGGGCAAATCAGCCACGGTCAGAGCATCCTCCCCAGGTTGGATGCTTCTGGCACGATACTGCAGGGCTTTGTGGGATGCAAAAGCTTAGTTCTACTAAGATCTGAATCTTAAAATCTGGGATATATCTGGGTTAGGGTATCTTATCCAGTCATTAAAAAAAAAAAAAAATCCCTGAACTGCAGAAGGTATGGCAAGATGGGTATATTGCTGATTCCTTTTTTGATGCAAGTAGGGAGAAAAGAACAACAAACCACACAAATCTCAGAGCTGTCTCTAGCGGACTGAGAAGCTGGGGGTACTTAGCCACTGACTCCTGTATCCTATCAGTTGAAGATGACTCCTAAAGGCAGCAGGTCCCTGGCACTTTTTCTGGGCTGCCCACTGAAGCCTGTGCTAGAGATAGCCCTCAGGCTAGAAGACCCAGGTGTGTGAATTAGGAGGCTGAGAGCAAGCCAACGCTGTCCAGCAATTGTAGCTGACCTCAGAGGTGGGTCACGGGGTTTTGGCATGGAGCACCAAGGGCATCGGTTATAAAGAGAATGCGTGTGTTGGCTTGCAGAACTGGGAATACAGGGGGGAATTCCAGTTTCAGGCAGTGCTGCATCAAGGACCTCAAATAATGCCAACAGAACTTGGGTTCTGTCTCTTAGTTCTAATTCTCTGTTGGTCTTATGCCCCACAGGGAGCTCCTAGCAGCTCCAGATTTAGTCCTATTGGTCCAGGAACTGAAACCGTTTACCTCAGATTGGGACTTGACCCATCCACTGGAACTCACACCTAGCGAAAACTCAGTCTGTGACTCACCCACGTGTGCCAGAACCTACACGGCTGGGTCTCAGCCAAAACCCATGGTACCTGGTTTCAGGACCGAATGAAGCTCAGGTTCTTGATGTCTTATTGTGAAATGTGATGTGGTTAGTTTTTATGGGCTGGTTAATTTCATATGCAATGAGTGAGAGGATTTTTCCAACTATTTTGGGGAAGGGGTGGAGATTTCCAGGAATTGGGTCGCCACCCACTCCTTGGTCTTCTGACAGTGCCTTGGAACCATCCTGGTGCCTCTGGGTGTGTCATTTAGCTTGCTGATTGAGGATCAAGGTTGAGTCTTGGACCCATTTGATGCTAACTGGTTTATGTTGCATCCTTGGGCTATGTCATTCTTTCAAAAGTTGTGCCCTGCCCCCTCTTCTCCTGTTGCAGAACCCCAGGACAGAACACTTCTTTTCTAACACCTGAACTGACTCACCTGGCCTGGCTTGAGTTACCTGCCCAGCTGGACTCTGCGGCCATGAAGGTATGGCCCTCTGATTAATGACAACCGAGTCACAACAGGGCTGATAAATGTCTAACATGGCTTTTTGGGAAGATAAAGGTTTGATTTTGGTATTCCCTGGTGGCCCAATGGTTAGGACTCCACGTCCACTGCTTGGGGTCCAGGTTCCATCCCTGGTCAGTGAACTAAGATCCCACAAGCCTTGCTGCTTGGCTGAAAAATAAAACAAAAGGTTTGATTCATAGAGTTTGCCAAGTCCTGTGGTGTAAATACTCCTACCACAACCAATTCAAGTTACCAGTGTAGTGTCAACTGCCTTACGGTGCTCCTATAATTTCACCAGCAGCTCTTGTGAGCCTGTGCGTGAGCCGACTCACAGCTCTTGCTCACAAGTCCACCCTTTAGCCCAGGCAGCTAAGCCACCCCATGTGGACTGAGAGTGGGAAAGGGGTGGTTCCTTAGAGGAAAATCAGGGTGTGGCTATAGGCATAAGAGTGATTAGATGCTGAAATGGCAAAAACAATACAGGTCCATCTAGTGTCCAATGACATCTATCCATCAGATATTTTTTTTTTAAATTTGGCTGCATCGATTCTTCGCTGTGGCGCATGGGATCTTCAGCTGCATACGAATTCTTAGTTGCGCGTGTGGGTTCTTAGTTCCCTGACCAGGGATCGAACTGGGGCCCCCCTGTATTGGGAGCTTGGAGTCTTAGCCACTGGACCACCAAGGAAATCCCTCCAACCATCCTGTTGTATTAGTTCACATTTGCAGCCTTCCTGCTGAATAAGACATGTCCTCAAAAACCTTAGACTAGTAACCCCTTATTCTCATGCTCTTGGGTCAGCAGATGGTGGCTGGGCTCAGCGGGCCAGTCCTGTCTCAGGCTGCAGGTATGCTGGGCTGAGTCGGCCCCGCGTGTTCTTCATCTTTTGTGGACCAGTGGCTCCTCGAGATCTGTTCTTCATCAGGCACCCATAGGAGCTCCCGAGGCCAAGTCAAACTCATGGAAGGCTCTTCTCACAGGACATCTGCTAACATTCCATTGGCTGAAGCAAATCACGTGGCTGAGCTCAGCTTTGGAACGGAGCAGTGCATTCCACCCACAGTGGGAAGATCTGCAAAGTCACCAGGTGCTCACAGGTTAGTGAAAATCTACTGTACGTGTTGTGTTATTCGGCAAGTCTCTTTGTTCACTTAAGGCCTCGTGTTTGTTCCTCCAGGTCAGCAGGTATAGATCTAACTGGTTCTTCTGAATATTTGAATCAAATTCCATCCTATAAACACACCATAGTTTATCAGCCACTCCACTACTGATACATGTTTATCTTAGCAGGTGTGGGTTTTTGTTTTGTTTTGTTTTTTGCTTCAAACATTCTGCAGTAAATATCTTGGTACATATATCTGTATATATTCTTTTTCTAGAGCAGCGATCAGAAAACAGGTTCCACAGATCAAATGCAGCCCAGCACCTATTTTTGTAAATGAAGTTTTATTGGAACACAGCCAAACGTATTCACTTGCATAATTTCTGTAATTGCTCTTTCTCACTACCCTGGCAGGGCTGAGTCATTGATGCAAAAACTGGATGGGTCACAAAGCCTGAAGTATTTACTCTCTGACTCTTTACAGAGAAAGTTTGCTAATCCCTGTTCCATAAGGTAGAGTTCCCACTATGGAGATGCTGGTTAAAAGGAAAAGAGTATGTGTTTTAAAATTTTTAATAGATATTGACATAATTATTTCCCAGCAGTAAAAATATTCCTTCTTTATTTTATATTTTTGAAAAATTATTTATTTGCCTGTGCTGGGTCTTATTTGTGGCACGCGGGATCTAGTTCTCTGACCAGGGATTGAATCTGTGCTGTCTGCATTAGGAGCTTGGAGTATTAGCCACTGAATCACCAGGGAAGTCCCAGAATATTCCTTTGTTTGTTTGTTTGTTCTTTTTTTATTCTATATATTTTTAAGAATATTCTTTCTTTATTAAAGTTATACACGCTGTTGAAAGTGAAAGTATTAGTTACTTAGTCATGTCCGATTCCCTGTGACCCCATGGACTATAGCCCTCCAGGCTCCTCTGTCTATGAAATTCTCCAGGCAAGAATACTGGAGTATGTAGCCATTCCCTTCTCCAGGGAATCTGCCCAACCCAGGGATCGAACCCTCTGGTCTCCTGCATTGCAGGCAGACTCTTTACCATCTGAGGGAAGGTATAATTAAATATAGAAGTCATAACAGTATAATGACGGTATAATTAAATATAGCGTCACCAGGGAAGGTATAATTAAATACAGAAGTATATAAAGAAGAAAACACACTCCTCCACTGCTGGAGTTTGGTATGGCATTTCCAATCAACAAAATCAATGCAGACACACAGACATACACACACCTTTCCTTCTCTCCTTCTCTCCCCCCTCTTTTATTTTTTTGAAGAGAAGAATGAGATCAGTTTGTTCCTATAGCTATTATCCCTGAAACATTTTTGTATTACTCTACTCTCTTTCCAATGGCTCCTGTCTGAAGAGATCACTGCAGGTGTCTGGACACAAAAGTCCTAGCAGCCAGTGCCCTTAAAAGTAGAATTTCCATTCATCATGTTGAAACTTAGACTATTTGTTGGCTCTGAGAAGATAATGACCACCTGTTTCAATGCTCTCTGTCCCTGAAGAAGCCATATTCGTGTGACTCTTGTGCTTCAGGTCATCTGGTGGCTTCTCAGTTCAGTGAGTTAAAAATGCAAAATACGCATCGTAGCCTGCGAGGCCCTCGGTGACCCAGCTCCCAGCCAGTCTTCTGGGGCTGTCCTCCCCCTGCTTGTCTGTGCCATCTTTCACTTCCTCAAAGTTGCACCAGGCCCTTTCCGGGTTTGCCCTGGGTTGGCCAGGATTCTTTCAGTTACAGGAGGCAGAAACCCAGGTCAGACTGGCTGTAGTCCAAAGGAGCTTCTTGACTTGTGTGATGGATGGAAAAGCCCCAGAGAGAAAGTTAGAATAAAGACCGGACGCCTCATCCCCATGGGTTATCTCTGCCCTGAACCATATTATCTTTATTCTCAAGCTTTCCCAAAGGAATGTGAAGACTCAGCTTGCATCCGAGTGAGCTACCCTAGCGGGAAGAGTGGTACTTTCGCTTCCTCCCAATCGCTCTAGAGAAGCGCCTATGGATGACACTTACTGAGTCAGCTGGGATCGAGTGACTATCTCTGAACCAATTGTTGTGATGAATAGCTAGGTATCAGGATACACTGATTAGCCAACCCCAGGTCTTATCTCCCACCGGCCCCACCAGCCCTGAGACAGAATCTCCTCACCTGCAACTCAAGCACCACAGCCAGGGAGTTTGCCCAATGGAAACCAAGGTGCTGCTCTCTGAAGCGGGAAAGTGGCTGCTGGCCGGCAGAAAGAACACCCTTCAGACACATTGTTCCCTCTGCTGGCAACACCCTTCCCCCACTTTCCACCCTGACAACAGGGTTCTTCTCTGTAACTTTGGTACAAGGCAAAAGATTGAAAATGGCACCACTGTCTATTGAAACAAAGGATTGGCAGTGATCGTGGCTTTCAAAATATGGTTTTAACAGCAGCAGCAGCAGCACCTGGAAATTTGTTAGGAGGCACGTTCTCAGGCCCCACCCTCCATTTACTGAGTGGGCCCTGCAGCCTGTGTTTTAAATCTGCATGTAAGTTTGAGAACCACTGAATTTGAATATTAATGCTGAATCATAAGATAGAAAGCTATTGGACATTGCAGTTTCAGAAACCATTTCCTCAGAGGCTCAAAATTTGAATAACAGCAAGTTGCTCTTGGTTACACAAAAGCTCCAATCACTTTTCTGGCGCTGAACTTAGCTGTTCACATTGTCTTGTGCCATTGTTCCCGCCACTTCTGCGGCAGCCATTGCAGGTAACTTTCAACTTCCGAGTTCAAAACTCTTCTCCTTGGGACTTCCACGGCAGTCCAGTGGTTAAGTGTCTGTCTTCCAATGCAGGGGACTCGAGTTCAATCCTTGGTCGGGGAACTAAGATCTCACATGCTGTGGGGCAGCTAAACCTGAGTGCCACGACTCCTGAGCCTGTGTACCATGACCAAAAGCCTGCTCACGGCAATGAAGACCCAGTGCAGCCAAAAATAAATGATAAATAAAATTTTAAAAATAAATAAAAAGTATATATATAAAAAAAGAAACAGCAAGTCTTCTCCCTTACCTAGAGGCCAGAAGGCTGAAAATGACATTTCCAGCTCCTTCTCTCCTTGAAGCTAGGGGTGTCTGTATAAAAGGAAAGCTGCTGGAGTCCTGGTTCAATCCCTGGTCAGGGAACTAAAATCTTCACAAGCACAAACTGTGCAGTATGCCCCGCCCCCTCCAAAAAAAAACAACCCCAAGGGCAAGTGTACTGACTTCAAACTACGAAAGAAAGAGAAAAAAGATAAAATAGGAATGAATATGACTATAAAACAGAATTTTATAGCAGCATTGTTAATTGTGAAAGCCGGTCTTCATAAAAATGCCTCTATATGTGGAAAGCAGTTTGTCGGGTAGATTATCTCACTTTGCAAGAATGCAAAGTGACGTGTGGTAACTGCCAAGAAGCTGCAGCCCACAGCAAATTCAACGAATAATAATCAAATTATTTACATTACAAAAATAATGTCAGAATTTTCTACAACAAAACAAATAATGCAAATGTGGGTACACTTGAAAATTTCTTATAAGACATGAGGTAGTGGTGGCGGTTTAGTTGCTAAGTCGTGTCCGACTGTTGTGATCCCGTGCACTGTATGTAACCTGCCAGGCTCCTCTGTCCAGGGAATTCTCCAGGCAAGAATACTGGAGTGGGTTGCCATTTCCTTCTCCAAGGGATCTTCCCAACCCAGGAATCCAACCAAGGTCTGCCCACATTGCAGGCAGATTCTTTACCAATTGAGCTACGAGGCTGGTAAGTGGGACACTGCAAATTCAAAGGTCCTTAAAATAGCTGTGCTTGGGCTTCCTTGGTGGCTCAGTGGTAAAGAATCGGCCTGCCAGTACAGGAGATGTGGGTTTGATCCCTGGTCCAGGAAGATCCCACATGTCAAGGAACAGCTAAACCCATGTACCACAATCATTGAGCCTAAGCTCTGAATCAAGAGAAGCCACCGCAATGAGAAGCCCGAGCAGCACAAGTGGAGAGTAGACCCTGCTCCCTGCACCTGGAGAAAGCCTTAGCAAAACAACGAAGACCCCGTGTAGCCAAAATTAATAAATGAATAAATCTTAAGAAAAGTAGCTGTGCTCACTCTCACACAGTAACTGTGCTGCACAATCAACGTAGGGCATCTTCTCTAGAGTTTGGTGAAACTGATTATTCTTAAACCAGTTAAATATCCAAGCTCCTAAAATGAGCTTTAGGAGCAGGTAGACTGAACAGTTAGCTTTTTTGTTTGAAGCATCGACCTTCCAGGGTAAGCACTGTGACTGTCTCCTGTATCAGTTGACTTATTCCTCTGTTACTTAAGTCACTGTGATTTTTGTATCACTTATCACCAAAATGAGTCAAAATTGACACATAGCCAGGTGTGATTTTTTTTTAAACATACGCATATGAAAAGAATATTTTATTGATGGGGGGGGTACACATCTGGATACTGGTGCCCAAACTCATCTTACTGTGCATTGAAATTTTTATTGTATATCAATTTCATCTCAAAGTTGGAGAAGAAAGAAATAAAGCACAATAGATATTTTTAATTATTTATTTTGGGCTATGCTGGGTCTTTGCTCCTGCACGGGCTTTTCTCTAGCTGGGGTGCAGGGGCTTCTCACTGTGGTGGCGTCTCTTGTAGGAGAGCCTGGACTCTAGGGCACACGGGCTTCAGCAGTTGCAGGTCCCAGGCTCTCGAGCCTGGCTGTAGTGTGGCACATGGGCTTAGGTGCTCTGAGGCATGTGGGATCTTCCTGGACTGAGAATCGAACCTGTGTCTCCTGCTTTGGCAGTTCAGATTCTTTACCACTGAGCTACCGGGGAAGCCCAATATTTTTTTTCTTTTAAATGTAAAGAAAAAGTATCTGGGCACTTCTCTGGTGGTCCAGTGCTTAGGACTTTGTGCTTCCGCTGCAGGAGGCATGGGTTTGATCCCGGGTTGAGGACCTAAGATCCCACAAACTGCACAGTGAAGCAAAGAAAAAAACAAAAAACCAGAACCCAACTGTGTTTTAGTCAGGATTTTTTCAAGAAACAGAACCAATGGAATATATATACATATATATATATGTGTGTGTGTGTGTGTGTGTGTGTATCTTTATGTAAAACATAAGAAATCGACTCACCTGATTATGGAGGTTGGTGTGCCAAAATCGGCAGAGCTGATGTCCCCGTGCAAGTCCAAAATGCAACAGAACCAGGCAGAGCTCCTGTCTCAGTTTGAAGGCTGGCAGGCAGGAGAATTCTGTCCTCCTGGGGGAGAGCCAGTCTTGTGTCCTACCCAGGCCTTTACAGGATTGGCTGAAGCCTACCCACACTATTGAGGCCCATCTGCTTTATCCAGTCTACCCATGTAAATGTTAATCTCATCTTAAAACACCCTAACCCAAACAGTAGCTGGAATACTGTTTGACAAAATATCTGGGTACACCACGGCCTGGACTCTGCTAAGTCGCTTCAGTCGTGTCTGACTTTTTGTGACCCCATGGACTGTAGCCCACCAGGCTCCTCTCTCCATGGGGATTCTCCAGGCAAGAGTACTGGAGTGGGTTGCTGTGCCCTCCTCCAGGGGATCTTCCCGACCCAAGGACTGAACCCGAGTCTCTTGGGTCTCCTGCATTGGCAGGCAAGTTCTTTACCACGAGCGCCACCTTGGAAGCCCCTGTGGTCGGGTCAAGCTGACACGTGACATTAATTCTCATACTGAGTGTACTGTATTTGTATGAAAGCAAAACAGAAAAGGAATCTCACGTTGCTTTGCACGGTGTGCCTATGAGCTTGCTTTTCTTTTAATTTATCCCTGAAAAAGGTGTGCATATATATGGAAACTATTCAAACTGCAACATAAATTTCTATAATTAAAATCCTCGACCTGCTGGCCATAGTCATTCCCCCTGGAATGACTGTTCATTGGTGTGTGTTCTTTTGAAATATGCATGTGCAGGTGTAACTCTATGTGTGTGTGTTTTTGGAGGATATTAAACCAATGTACAAAAATACATGGGTCCTAGGACTAGACACTCAAGATTCAGGGCCTGGCCTGGAGAGTGAGGTCATAGGGTCCCTTACAAAGTGTAAAAAGCCTTCTTCTGCCTCTCATAGCAGGCTCCTGCCTGGGACTGGGAGCCCTTGTGGAAAAGGCAGGCATGAATGAGAACAACAGGCTTCAAACCAGGGTGCAGGTACCCCTCGGGAGCTGCGAAGAGAGTTTAAGGGAATCTGTGTACAGCTCTTCAACTTCCCTTTGCACATTTCTCTCCAGCTGGTTTTTTTTTTTTCCCCCTACTGCCCCTGCATAATAACTGTTCTCTCCCTTTTCAAAGGAAAGTCATACTTCTCCCCATTCCTGAGCAACTTTTATTATGGTTCATTGTCCCAAGGTGTAAAAAATTTTATAGCACCACCCCAAAATGCAATTTGAGATGTTGGTAACTGTTTTTCCCCTTTAGTTGATCCAGAACAAAAGTTTTAAAACTTTTAATAAGAACACTTTTGGTCACAGGAAACTTTTTGAAAAACAAGTTATGTTGATGCACATATATTTCCTTATGGCCTACATGGTTTTCTGGATCTTAGTTTCCAGCCCAGGGATTGAACCCTTACCCTCTGCAGTGAAAAGTTGGAGTCTTAACCATTGGATCTCCAAGGGAAGTCCTGGTCACAGGAAAGTTTGAAACAAAATTAATTTCAACCTTTAAACATATTATTTCCAAGGAGGCAAAAGAGTGATCAATAAAAGACTCTAAAGCACAGACTTATAATACCTTAGGATAAAATATTGTTGGGGGAGCAGAATGCAAATTAAAGAACCACAGTGGGTGAAGTAAAACTGCCATTCTGTTGTTCGTGGCTTCTTTTTAATGCATGGAAATCAAATTATTATGGTATTGATATGCTTTAGGGATAATTTCAGGGTGGTAAAATTGTTTTGAGATATCAATACTTACCGTATGCAAATATTACATCATTTTCAGCTGTTCTAGCGATTTGATTTTTTAAAATTGAAATGTAGTTGATTTACAATATGTTATTTTCAGGTGTACTGACCTTAAAAAAATATGCCATCAGTTCAGTTCAGTTCAATTGCTTAGTCGTGTCCGACTCTTTGCAACCCCATGAATCACAGCACGCCAGGCCTCCCTGTTCATCACCATATCCCGGAGTTCACTCAGACTCACGTCCATCGAGTCCGTGATGCCATCCAGCCATCTCATCCTCAGTCGTCCCCTTCTCCTCCTGCCCCCAATCCCTCCCAGTTGTCTTTTAAAAAATATTTTTATTTCTTTGGCTGCTCCAGGTCTTAGTTGCGGCATTTGAGTTCTTCGATCTTCATTGCTTCGTGCAGAATCTTTAACTGTGGCACGTGGGATCTAGTTCCCTGACCAGGGATCAAATCTGGTCCGCCTGCCTTGGGCTCAGAGTCTTAGCCGTAGGACCAGCAGGGAAGTCCCGGGTGTGGTTTTTTTTATTTTATTTTTTCCAACTGAAGTATAGTTGATTTACAGTGTTGTATTAATTTTTTCTATACAACAAGGTGATTCAGCTATACATATACATATTCGTTTTCGTATTCTTTTCCATTTTGGTTTATTACAGGTTATTGCATATAGTTCTCTGTGCTATACAGTAGGACATTGTTGTTTATCCATCCTATATATAATAGTTTGCCTCTGCTAATCCCAAATTCCCATTCCTTCCCTTCCCCATTCCCCAACCCCCTTGGCAACCAGAAGTCTGTTCTCCTGCATCGTTTTTGAGAATGCCTTCAGAAAAGAAGTGACCAAAAAGCTTGAAGACAATTGAGAGAAGGGAAGAGAAAGCCTGAAGTTTTCTGGCTTAGTGGGTTGTGATGGGGGAACAACCAGAGAGCTGAAACCCCGGAGCAGAGATGGTGTGAGATGCAGGGAACACGGGAGAGGAGGGCCTTCACTCATGCCTGATGCGGACTCCACGCGGAGGGGGCTCTATAATTGCCTCTGCTGATGAAAGACAGTGGAGGGGCGTGGACAGGCAGGTAGCAGGCACTCCCATGACGTTCATGCATGCTATCTGCTAGGGGGTAGATTATCGCTTGGCTGGAGGTGACCCTGCAAGTAAGCCCTGGGGAGCAGCCTCAGCAGGGCCTGAGGGAAGGCTCTATTAGCAGCTTAGGAAGGTCTCCAGCACCAGACTGAGCCCACAGTCTAGCCTGGGGCAGCAGATGCCAGGAGAAAGCCCTGTGATGGGACCCAGCCAGTATTCCTTGGAAGATACCCACTCATCCCCAGCTAAAGGCTCCCTTTGCTGGTGCCCCAACCCCTAAATTATGCTTTTTCGGAACATCTTAGAGAAGGGTTGTACTATGGACTGAGTTATGTCTCTCCCCTCTTCCACAAATTCATACACTAAAGCCCTAACCCTGAATGTGATGACATTGGAGATGAGGCCTTTGGAAGGTAGCAAGTCTTAGATGAGGTCATGAGGTGGGGCCCTTCTGAAGGAGTTAGTGTCCATTTCAAGAAAAGAGCTTGCCCTTGTCTGCCCTCCCTGCCCTGCTCACATGCTGCACTGTGCTCAGCAGCTGAGTCAAGTTGGACTCTTCGGGACTATGTGGACTGTAGCCCTCCAGGCTTCTCTGTCTGTGGGATTTTCCGGGCGAGAATACTGGAGCGGGTTGCCATTTCCTCCTCCAGGGGATCTTCCTGACCCAGGGATCAAACAAGAGCAGTGGCAGGTGGTTTCTTTACCTCTGAGGTTCCGGGGAAGCCCTCCCTTATCAAGAGGACACAGCTAAAAAAATAAACAGCCATCGATAAACCAGGGTGAAGGTTCTTACCAGGAGCGGAGTTGGCTGGCACCTTGATCTTGGACTTTTCCAGTCTCCAGAGCTATAGGAAATAATCGTCTTGTCTGAGCACCAGTCTAAGGTATCTTGTCAGGGCAGCTGGAGAAGACTAAGCGTGGGAAGAAACAGAGCTCTAAAGGGCTGGGTATTCACTTGATTTCTCCAAGGAAAGCCTGAATTGCCCAAGTAAACTGTTAAAAACGATATTTCTCAATTGGGGCTGCAAAATGGCATCTCCTGGGCCTTTAGCAAGATGCTTGCGCCTGAACCCCCTTCTCAGAGGTTCTTACTTCATTTCTGTGGTATGCAGTCTTGGTATCAAAGCCTTCAGGATCCCCAGGTGATTCTAGTATGTAGCCAGAAGCAGAACCACTGGTGTAAAGAATGAGACAAGGCCAACATTATTTCTTTTACCTCCAAGCTTCTCTCTCTTTTTAACAATTTTTATTTTATATTGGAGTATAGTTGATAGTGTTAGTTTCAGGGGTACAGCAAAGTTTTACAGTTGTACATATTCATATATCTATCCTTTTCAGATTCTTTTCCCGTACAGGTTATCACAGAATATCACATAGGATGCCCTGTTCTATACAGTAGGTCCTTGATGATTATCAATTTTATAAATATATAGTAGTAGTGTGTATATATCGGAGAAGGTGATGGTGCCCCACTCCAGTACTCTTGCCTGGAGAATCCCAGGGACGGGGGAGCCTGGTGGGCTGCCGTCTTTGGGGTCGCACAGAGTCGGACACGACTGAAGTGACTTAGCAGCAGCAGCAGCAGCAGTGTGTATATGTTAATCCCAAACTCCTAATTTGTCCCTCCCCCGCCTTTCCCTTTGGCCATCATAAATTTGTGGTCTATGTCCGTCAGTCTGTTTCTGTTTTGTAATAAGTTCATTTGTGTAGTTTTTTTAGATTCTACATAAAAGCGATATCATATGATACTTGTCTTTCTCTTTCTGACTTTCTTCACTCAGTATGATCATCTCCAGGCCCACCCATGTTGCTGCAAATGGCATTATTTCATCCTTTTTTATGGCCGAGTAATATTCCGCTGTACATGGGCACATCTTTATCCGCTCATCTGTCGATGAGCAAGTAGGTTGTTCTCATACCATGGCTGATGTACACAGTGTTGCAGTGAACTTTGGGATGTGTGTAGCTTTACAAATCCTGTTTGTTTGTTTTTTTCTGGATATACACCTAGGAGTGGGATCGCTGAATCATATAGTAGTTTTTAAGGAAACTTCACACTGTTCTCCTTAGTGGCTGTACAAATTTACATTCCTACTAACGGTGTAGGAGAGTTCCCTTTTCTCCACACCCTTTCCTGCCCACTTTTCATTAGAATTGGGATTCTAATCAAAAGTTCTTTGGTGACACAGCTTATATGCAGAGTCCACACAGACAGCTGTGCTGAATGAGAACTGCAGAAAAGCACCTGTCAGAAGGGGTTGAAAATTCAGCTTTGCACTGGTCAACTTCAGTTCATTTCAGTCGTTCAGTCGCGTCTGACTCTGTGCGACCCCATGGACTGCAGCATGCCAGGCCTCCCTGTCCATCACACCTCCGGGAGCCTGCTCAAACTTGTGTCCATCGCGTTGGTGATGCCATCCAACCATCTCATCCTCTGTCATCCCTTTCTCCTCCTGCCCTCAATCTTTCCCAGCACCAGGGTCTTTTCAAATGAGTCAGTTCTTCACATCAGGTGGCCAAAGTATTGGAGTTTCAGCTTCAGCATCAGTCCTTCTAATGAATATTCAGGACTGATTTCCTTTAGGATTGACTGGTTGGATCTCCTTGCAGTCCAAGGGACTCTCAAGAGTCTTCTCCAACACCACAGTTCAAAAGCATCAATTCCTTGGTGCTCAGCTTTCTTTATGATCCAATTCTCACATCCGTACATGACCACAGGAAAAACCATAGCTTTGACCAGATGGACCTTTGTCAGCAAAGTGATGTCTCTGCTTTTTAATAAGCTGTCTAGGTTGGTCATAGCTATTCTTCCAAGGAGCAAGTGTCTTTTAATTTCATGGCTGCAGTCACAATCTGCAGTGATTTTGGAGCCCAAGAAAATAAAGTCTGTCATTGTTTCCCCATCTATTTGCCATGAAATGATGGGGCCAGATGCCATAATCTTTGCTTTTTGAATGTTGAGTTTTAAGCCAACTTTTTCACTCTCCTCTTTTACTTGCATCAAGAGGCTCTTTAGTTCTTTGTCATTTTCTGCCATAAGGGTGGTGTCACCTGCATATCTGAGGTTATTGATATTTCTTCTGGCAAGTTGGTTCCAGCTTGTGCTTCATCCAGCCCAGCGTTTCACATGATGTGCTCTGCATATAAGTTAAATAAGCAGGTTGACAATGTACAGCCTTGATGTACTTCTTTCCCAATTTGGAACCAGTCCGTTGTTCCATGTCTGGTTCTAACTGTTGCTTCTTGAGCTCCATACAGATTTCTCAGGAGGCAGGTGAGGTGGTCAGGTATTCCTGTCTCTTGAAGAATTTTCAACAGTTTGTTGTGATCCACACAGTCAAAGGCTTTGGCATAGTCAATAAAACAGAAGTAGATGATTTTTCTGGAACTCTCTTGCTTTTTTGATGATCCAGTGGACACTGGCAATTTGACCTCTGGTTCCTGTGCCTTTTCTAAAACCAGCTTGAACATCTGGAAGTTCACGGTTCACATTGTTGAAGACTGGCTTGGAGAATTTTGAACATTACTTTACTAGTGTGTGAGATGAGTGCAATTGTGCGGTAGTTTGAGCATTCTTTGGCATTGCCTTTCTTTGGGATTGGAATGAAAATTGACCTTTTCTAGTTCTGTGGCCACTGCTGAGTTTTCTAAATTTGATGGCATATTGAGTGCAGCACTTTCACAGCATCATCTTTTAGGATTTGAAATAGCTCAACTGGAATTCCATCACCTCCACTAGTTTTGTTCATAGTGATGCTTCCTAAAGCCCACTTGACTTCACATTCTAGGATGTCTGGCTCTAGGTGATTGATCACACCATCACAATTATCTGGATCATGAAGATCTTTTTTGTGTAGTTCCGTTGTGTATTCTTGCCACCTCTTTGTAACATCTTCTGCTTTTGTTAGGAGGGAAAAAATGCCTTTCATAGGGGACTTTTTAGTTGCTCCTTGGCATGTGGGGGCTTCCTGGATCAGGGATTAAACCTGTGTCTCCTGCATTGGCAGGCAGATTCTTTACCACTGAGCCAACAGGGAAGGCCCTAGAGGGAACCTTTTAAAAACTTATATAAAAGTCCCTTCTCATTAGGCTGGGGGAGGTAGCCTGTAAAAATATGTATAAAGTCAACCTTCTTTATTTTCTTCACAAGGTGGGAGCTTTCCAAGGATTGTACTCGATGAACAAGGTCCCATCTGTGGAGTTAGTTATTTGGTTTGGTCCAGATCACTCATCTAGAGCCAGACATCCTGGAATGTGAAGTCAAGTGGGCCTTAGAAAGCATCACTATGGACAATGATAGTGGAGGTGATAGAATTCCGGTAGAGCTATTTCAATCCTAAAAGATGATGCTGTGCAAGTGCTGCACTCAATATGCCAGCAAATTTGGAAAACTCAGCAATGGCCACAAGACTGGAAAAGGTCAGTTTTCATTCCAATCCCAAAGAAAGGCAATGCCAAGGAATGCTCAAACTACTGCACAATTGCACTCATCTCACATGCTAGTAAAGTAATGCTCAAAATTCTCCAAGCCAGGCTTCAGCAATACATGAACCGCGAACTTCCTGATGTTCAAGCTGGTTTTAGAAAAGGCAGAGGAACCAGAGATGAAATTGCCGACATCTGCTGGATCATGGAAAAAGCAAGAGAATTCCAGAAAAACATCTATTTCTGCTTGATTGACTATGCCAAAGCCTTTGACTGTGTGGATCACAATCAACTGTGGAAAATTCTGAAAGAGATGGGAATACCAGACCACCTGACCTGCCTCTTGAGAAATCTGTATGCAGGCCAGGAAGCAACAGTTAGAACTGGACATGGAACAACTGACTGGTTCCAAATAGGAAAAGGAGTACACCAAGGCTGTATACTGTCACCCTGCTTATTTAACTTATATGCAGAGTACATCGTGAGAAACGCTGGGC
>SJYQ01094728.1:29436-56889 GCA_006410935.1 Redunca redunca
AGACTCTTGAGGGTCCCTTGGACTGCAAGGAGATCCAATCAGTCCATTCTGAAGGAGATCAGCCCTGGGATTTCTTTAGAAGGAATGATGCTAAGGCTGAAACTCCAGTACTTTGGCCACCTCATGCGAAGAGTTGACTCATTGGAAAGGACTTTGATGCTGGGAGGGATTGGGAGCAGGAGGAGAAGGGGACGACCGAGGATGAGATGGCTGGATGGCATCACGGACTCGATGGCCATGAGTCTGTGTGAACTCCGGGAGTTTGGTGATGGACAGGGAGGCCTGGAGTGCTGCGATTCATGCAGTTGCAAAGAGTTGGACATGACTGAGCAACTGAACTGAACTGAGGCAGTATTTTGATGCAAAGACAATTGTTACACAAAAACCCAAATTTCCTGTTCCTCTTTAAAAGTAAGATCTGGAAATGACAGCATCTCATTTCTACATGGCAACAAAATGCTGTTGGTCTTGATTTTTTCCAGGCCCCACCATGCCCTGTTGTCTCCCATTAGCTGGATTTACTCATTAGCTTTACGACTGATATGAAGTGTTTGGTTTGTGAGCTCTGCTCTACCATCCTACACCTTGCTTTCTTCATTCAGTCATGTCTCTTAGAGATTTTTCTGTCTGTAAAGTTGCTTCATCTTTTAAATGGCTGCATAGTATTCCTTTGCATCTCTGACTTACAGCGTGCCTCTGTTAATGGACATTTAGGTTGTATCCAACTTTTTACTACTACAAACAGTGCTGTAGTGATTATATTTTCTCATGCTTTATACATCGGCAATAGTGTGCCTAAATAGGCTGTACCTGTCCAGAGAGTCAGTTGTTCAAAACTTAAGAATCTTAAGAGCCAGTTGCTGAACTCCAGGTAGCTTGAAATCAGCAATGGCAAAAGTATTGCGTATTTACACCACAGGAATTGGAAAATGCTACAAATCAGGGTGTCCCCCACCACCTTGCCCTGGAAAGCCTTTTTACCAATACACCCTTGCCAAAAGGCATTCTGCTGCTGCTGCTGCTGCTGAGTCGCTTCAGTCATGTCCGACTCTGTGCGACCCCATAGACGGCAGCGCACCAGGCTCCCCCTTCCTTGGGATTCTCCAGGCAAGAACACTGGAGCGGGTTGCCATTTCCTTCTCCAATGCATGAAAGTGAAAAGTGAAAGTGAAGTCTCTCAGCCATGTCCGACCCTTAGCAACCCCATGAACTGCAGCCCACCAGGCTCCTCTGTCCATGGGATTTTCCAGGCAATAGTACTGGAGTGGGGTGCCATTGCTTTCTCCTAAAGGCATTCTAAGTAGTTCCAAAGATCAGGAGTCAGAGAGCAAAGCCAGTTAGCACCATGAAATCAGAACAAGCTCTGGCCGGAAGGGAGATACTTGTTGGTTAGGGGAGGAATTGACGTCTGGGTAGCTGACTGACTTTTATTCCGAGCTACGGACTCTTTGAAGTAAAACTAGGGTACTGAACGGGTCGGAATTCTTTTTTTTTCTTTAATTATTACTTTTTAATTTATTATTTATTTGGCTACACCAGGTCTTAGGTGCGGCACGCAAGATTTCCATCTTCATTGCGGCATGCAAATCTTTAGAGGTAGCCTGTGGACTCTAGTTTTCTGACCAGGGATCAGACATAGGCCTCCTGCATTGGAAGCATGCAGTCTTAGCCACTGCACCACCAGGGAAGTCCTCTTTAAAAAAAAAAAAATTAAAGTATAAGTGACCTAAAACACTGTTTGTTCCAAGTGTACAATATAGTGATTAATACTTTTATATATTATAAAATGATCACCAAAAGGGTGGGGATTCTTAGTCATATATGTGCTCACAGATTTTGATTTAGTACTCAGATGCCCAGGTGACTAGGATAACGGTATTGCTTAGAGCTGAGGTCAAAGATTATTGGTGGTGATGGTTTCGTCACTAAGTTGTGTCTGACTCTTGCGACCACTTGGGCTGTAACCCGCCAGGCTCCCCTGTCCATGGGATTCTCCAGGCAAGAATACTGCAGTGGGCTGCCATTTCCTTCAGGGCATCTTCCTGTCCTAGGGATTGAACCTGGGTCTCCTGCATTGCAGACAGATTTTTTTACCAACTGAGCTATGAGAGAAGCCTCATTATTATACAAGGTCAAAGATTCCTGCCCTGTTTGTGGTAGGCATCAAATAGGAAAATGGATGCAGATATTTGGAAAAGCATAAGTAGCCTCCCAGAAATATTAGGTAGATGTTAGAAAATCCCCACACAATGATTTCTTCTATAATAATTAACACTTTTCCATGGAAAAATCAAGTCCTTCTTGGCCCTGGCAGAGCAGCATTGCAGTGCAGAGTGCTTTGTTCATGCATTGCCTGAACATCCAGCATTTCATGCCCCAGGAAAGGAAAGATACAGAAAGAGGGGGAAAAAATGCCCCGCACCCACCCTGTTTTTGATAACTGTATTTGTGGGGGTTCAAGAGGCAGTTTGGCCTCATCTGATTGTGAACTCGGTTCTTTTTTTTTTATTATTTTTTTATGTTTTTTTAATATAAAAAGCACAATTTATTAATACAAAGGACATAAAGCAGATACACATAGTTGATTAAACTAGAAAAATGTATGTACAAACTTTCAAATCAGATTAACAGTTCAATCAAATCTGGGTGGAAACACAAAGATATAGTATACCTGCACCACCATCTCTCTGGGTCCTCTCCTTGCACCAGTCCCAAGCATCCTGCATCCTGCATCCTGCATCCTGCATCAGTATCGACTGGCGATTCGTTTCTTACTTGATAGTATACATGTTTCAATGCCATTCTTTTTTCAAAATTTGTGTTTATTAAAAATTTTTAAAAAGCTTTGGTGGAGGACTTTCTGGTGGTCTAGTGGTTAAGACTCCGCGCTTCCACTGCAGGGGGCTTGGGCTTGACTCCTGGTCGGGGAACTAAGATCCTGCAAAACATGTGGTGTGGTCAAGAAAGAAACGCCAGTTTTTCATCACTTGGGGGCCTCAGAAGATGGAAGTGGCTTGCGCTCTTCTCAACCTCTGAGAGGCCCTGTGAAACCTGGTTTCTTAGCTGAGATGGTCCTGCCTCCTTCCCTCTGCACGGCCATGTTTTAGCTCCTGTTGTCAACCCTCCGGTGGGGTCATAGGTAGGACCTTTGGAAAGATGGTGTCTTGGGCTAGGCTCCTCTCTGGCAGATACAAAGATTGCGGTGCAAATAGTCAGCGTGGAAGGTAGTTCCAGGAGGCCCCACAAAGGAATGAGGACGTAAGGCAAGGGAGGGAAACAAGCCACCACATTTGCGTTGATGAACAGGTTGCCTCCATTACCAAGTGCAAGGCAAGATTCTACAGGGACTTCTGGAAGATTCCAAGGCACATAGGCCGTATCACCGATTTATGCCACCTGAGGGATGAGTGCCGTCCCTGTCACCTAGGGCTGCTCCTGGGACAGCTCCCCAGTACTCTTGCCTGCCCAGAGCAAGGCCCATGTGTGCCAGAGAACAGTCTCAGGTGGAGACTCACAGGTGTGTGTCTAGTAGGTACCCCCAAACTCAGTGGCTAATGTTCCAAGTCCATCTCCAGTGTTTAGGAGGACTCTGGAAATTGCAGTCACTTGTGAACCCCTCAGTCATGAAGTAGCCTGGAAAACCTGTTTACTCACCGAGTTACTGATTCATTAAAAAGAATATTAAAGGGTATAAGTCAACAGTCAGGGCTTCCCCCGGGGCTCAGCCGTAAAGAATCTGCCTGCAGTGCAGGAGATGCGGGAGACGTTGGTTCGATCCCTGGGTCGGGAAGATCCCCTGGAGGAGAAAATGGCAACCTGCTCTAGGATTCTTGCCTGGGAAACTCCATGGACGGGGAGCTTAGTGGGCTACAGTCCATGGGTTTGCAGTCAGACACGACTGAGCCCAGTACACTCCATCAACAACCAGATGAAGAGATACAGGGAGCAAGGTCCCAGACGAAGAAGCTTCTGTCCTCGTGGAGTGGGGGCCCTGCAGAATGCCACATGGAAGCGTTCTCTCTGAGAAAGGACCCCAGAGTTGTCCTTTGGGGGCTTTATGGAGGCTTCATCCCATAGTCATGATTGACTAAGTCATTGCGCAGTGGAGACTGGTTCAACCTCAGGTCCCTCCTGTTGTTGTAAACTAAAGTCCCTCAGTTGTGTCTGATTCTTTGTAACCCCATGGACTGCAGCACGCCAGGCCTCCTTGTCCATCACCAACTCCCGGAGTTCACTCAAACTCATGTCCATCGAGTTGGTGATGCCATCCAGCCATCTCGTCCCCTTCCCCTCCTGCCTTCAATATTTCCCCGCATCAGGGCCTTTTCCAATTAGTCAGTTCTTCACGTCAGGTGGCCAAAGTATTGGTTTCCGCTTCAGCATCAGTCCCTCCAGTGAATATTCGTGGCTGATCTCCTTTAGGGCTGACTGGTTTGATCTTGCCGTCCAAGGGACTCTCAAGAGTCTTCTCCAAAACCGCAGTTCGAAAGCATCAATTCTTCAGTGCTCAGATGAGACTGAAAATTCCAACCCTCTAATCACAGCTGCTCCCGGCAACCAGCCCCCTGCCCTTGAGTGAGGAACTGAGGACAAGAGACCGAATTTTGGGACTTCCCTAGTGGTCCAGTGGTTAAGACTCGGTGCTTCTGGTGCAGGGATACAGGGGGCACAGGTTCAGTCCCTGGGCTGGGAACTAAGACCCCACATGCTGCATGGCATTGTTCCCCCCACCCCACCAAAAAGACCAAATATTATCCCATTGTTCTTTTTTCAATTAAAAAAATTTTATCTATTTTTAATCAAGGGTAATTGCTTTACGATACTGTGTTGGTTTCTGTCCTATATCAACATGAATCAGCCATTGGCACACATATGTTCCCTCCCTCTTGAACCACCCTCCCTGGGTCAGACAGCAAATTCCCACTGGCTTTTTTGCACATGGTGATGTTTATATGTCCATGCTCCTCTTTCCGTCCGTCCTACCCTCTCCTTCTCCCTTTGTGTCCACAAGTCTGTTCTGTTTTGTCTTTGTCTCCATGGCTGCCCTGCAAATAGGTTCATCAGTACCATCCTGCTAGATTCCATATCCCTTTGTTCTTTTTTTTTTTTAATGCAATTAACACAAAACCACTTTATTTATTTATTTACGGCTGCGCTGGGTCTCTGTTGCTGTGCGAGGGCTTTCTCTAGTTGTGGCGAGCAGGAGCGACTCCTGCGGCGAGTGAGCTTCTCTTCGCCGTGGCTTCCCTTGTTTCGGAGCGCAGGCTCGAGGTGCACTGGGCTCTAGGGCTTCAGTAGCTGCAGCTGGCTGGCTCGGCATTGGCGAACAGGCTTAGTTGCTCTGCAGCACGTGGAGTCTTCCTGGACCAGGGGTCAAACCCACGTCCCCTGTATTGGCAGGTAGATTCTTATTCACTGGGCCACCAGGGAAGTCCCCCCCGTTGTTCTTATCTTTCAGAAAATTCCAAGGGTTTCGGGGGCTGTGAGCCAGGAACTGCAGAGGTATATTGGTCATCTGAATGACCAAATGGATATTTTTCCTGTAAATTACAATACAGCACACCAACATTCTGAATTTCGGTGAGAGAAGAGGATGTTGCTTCTTAAGACCCCCCAAATCCCAGCAACAATTAAGGCCTGAATAATCCCTGGTGGTTTTGATGGGGAGAAGGGAGGGACAGTTTCCAAAATCTTTCTAAGGCCATTGATGTGATTGCACAATTGCTTTCCAGACAAAAGGGCAAATTGAACCGTTTTTTAATATCAAGAGCTAAATAGCCTGGAGAAAAATATAAAATAAGCAATAAGCAACAGCTCTAGACATACAACCGTTTCAATGTAACAGCCTGGAGAATCCTGGCTCAACATTTCCCACTTCCAACCAATACCTTCATGGAGTTAACCTTCTCCATTTATCTTGAACTGAGCAAGGGCTAAGCCTTCTTAGCCCTTGGGGCTTCTGATTTGAAAGCCTTTCCTTAAACTTGTCTCAATCTCTGTGATTCAAAAAATGCTCCGATTACATGTTGAGAGTGGCTGTGTTAATTAATGGTGATGATCAGATTTAATGAAAGAGGGACTTTGTCAGCCATCCCCGGGCTGCTTTCATGAAAAGGAAGGGTGCTAACAAGTGCTAATGGCTTGACTTGGAGAGTTCACCTCTTTGGGGGCTTTTGACCTTCAGTCACAACCTGAAATATTACCCTGGAGTTTGCTCTAAGCAACTGAATGTTTGATTTTTCTTGTGTAAAGAGGGTCATATATACTCAGATTTCTCTATTGAATTCCTCCTAGAAAATAGAGCCAGGCTTCAAGTCACGGTGAGCAAAACCCAATCATTCTGTTCCTTTGACTTCATAGCTGTGTTACCATATAATATGTACTGTGCTCTTGTGTGATGTTACACTGTATTGTTTTATAATGTTATATTTTGTAATGCTGTGTATATTGTATTTTATTTATTAGTTTATCTGCCTCACAGGAATCAAAACTCCCTGAGGGCAGAGGTTGGTCACCATTTACCTCTGTAACCTCAGTACTTAGATGAGTGTACAATAAGAATCCGTAATATGTCTTTGGAATGAATGACTGATCTGTTTATCGTCCAGAGTCAAAGACATTTAAAGAAAAAAGTCTGAATTCAAAAGTACAGTATTGGGGAAAAGACAGTATCTTCAGTACTGTGGTGCTGGGAAAGCTAGACTGTAGCATGTAAATCAGGAAAGATGCTGGGTTGGTCAAAAAGTTCATTTGTGTTTTTCCATAAAGTATTACTGAAATCTTGAGAGTACATGGAAACATGGGTGGGTTTGGTTCAGTTTGTTGAGTGGGCTTGATGATGTTATCAAAGACAAGGTTTCTTCCCATTTATCTGATCTTCTCCTGTGGTAGCTGCTGCTGCTGCTAAGTCGCTTCAGTCGTGTCCAACTCTGTGCGACCCCATAGACGGCAGCCCACCAGGCTCCCCCATCCCTGGGATTCTCCAGGCAAGAACACTGGAGTGGGTTGCCATTTCCTTCTCCAATGCATGAAAGTGAAAAGTGAAAGTGAATTTGCTCAGTCGTGTCCGACTCTTAGTGACCCCATGGACTGCAGCCTACCAGGCTCCTCCATCCATGGGATTTTCCGGGCAAGAGTACTGGAGTGGGCTGCCATGGTAGCAGTTAGTAGTAGAAGCTGACTTCCAACCCTAGGATCGCAAGATGGCTGCCATAGCTCAATCCGTTTCGTGATTCCTCAGTCATGTGCAGGGATGGGGAGAGAGACTGTTCCTCTCCCAGATGCCCCAGAAAATCTAGCTTCTCATTGGCTTAAAGTGAGCTGTGTGCCCAGCCTTGATCTGAGAATTTAGGCCAGGATATTGGCTTAAGTGAATTAATTTAGATGTATACTATATGCTCCCAAAGTGGGTGTGCAGTCAGTTTCCCTTAAGATGCATGCTCTGTGCAGGGGTAGTGTGGTGACTGGACTGAAAATTAAAGCACTCTCCAAAGACAGTATGATCTATTTTCTATGATTAAATTTCACATTTATGTGAAAAATACTATGTATTTCCTATGCTGGCATATATGTCTATGGAAATCTATATGAAGAATACTGGAAGGACCCACGGCAAACATATATTAGTGGTTACTTCTGGGGAGAGGCCTCAGACAGCAAATTAGTGATCAAAGGCTATTTTGGATTTATCTAGAAGGTTTAGTTGCTAAGTTGTGTCTGACTCTTGTGACCCAGTGGACTGTAGCCCACCAGGCTCCTCTGTCCATGGGATTTCCCAGGCAAGAATACTGGAGTAGGTTGCCATTTCCTTCTGCAGGGGATCTTCCTGATCCAGGGATCGAACCCAGGTCTCCTACACTGAATCTAGAAGACAGATCCTCGTCCGAGGTGATTCTGCCCCTCCAGGGGACATTAGGCAGTGTCTCTAGATATTTTTGGTTGTCATAGTCAGGGGAGGGGTGCTTCTGGCATCTAGTAGGTAGAGGTCACTCACTGTTAAATGTCCTGCAATGCACAGGACAGTTCCCACCGCAGAGGAGAGGTATTAGCCTAAAATGCCACTAGAACTGAGGTTGCAAAACCCTGATTTAGAACATTTTACTTTTTTAAAAAGCAGTTTTGTTTATTTATTTGTGGCTGTACTGGGTCTTCGCTGATGTGTGGGCTGCCTTCTAGCTGTGGTGCTCGGGCTTCTCACCGCGGTGGCTCCTCTCGTTGCGGAGCGCCGGCTCTGGGGCACATGGGACGTCAGCAGCTGTGGCTCCCTGGTTCTAGAGCACAGGCTTGATCACTGTGCATGGGCTTGGTTACTCTGCAGCATGTGGGATCTTCCCAGATCAGGGATCGAACCCGTGTCTACTGCATGGTCAGGTGGATTCTTTCCCACTGAGCCAGGGAAGCCCCTACCTAAAACATAAGGAAGTAAGATTCAATATTACTTGCATAGCTAAAAACTGATTTTTTAATAAAAGGTTGTTGTGGATACTGTGATTTGTTGTCCGCATTCCCGTTCAGGACCCAGGATGACTCACGTTTGTGTCCCTCTTTAGAAATTGCCCTTAGCTGGAGGAAGCTGCCTTGTCTAAGCTTAGGAGAACTCTTCAGGGGCAGCCTTTATCTTTGAGAAGCCTCAGCGGCTTCAGACACTTGGGGATGATACTTCTTTGTGGTGGGAGTGCTGCCCTGAGTGTTAGAGGCTGTGCAGCAGCACCCCTGCTCTCTACCCTCTAGAGGTCTCCCCTCCACCTGCAGTAATCAAAACTGTCTCGGGACATTGCCAAGTGTCCCTGGGGTGGAGGGATTGGTCCCCTCCCTGCATCATGAACCACAGCTGTATCCAGTGCCTGCTTGATGCAAGGGTCCAAAGGGCTGGCCCCCAGCCCCAATTCGGAACATCACTGAGGGTTATTCCAGCATTAGAGCTCCTCACGGAGTTGGCCGAGGTCCCTGTAATTGTCTCGTAGCTCCATTTCTCCCTCTGCCCCATCCCGCTTCCCTCACCCCTTCGTAGCTGTTTTTTCAGGAACATTCCCTGGTAAACATTTTACCTGCTAATCGCCCTCTCAGGGACTGTTCCACGGGGCAGCCCATCTGAGATCAAGATCAAGGCTCAGAGGGATTGAGTGATTTACAGAAGACGGCACAGCAGGAGCTGAGATGTGATGTGGAGCAAGGATAGGAACCTGGCTCCTTACTTCCAAAACAGTGCTCAGCATGAAACTTCCAGATCTTCTCCTCACTGGGGTCTGCTGACACTACCTCTCAGTGAGCTCTGACTCTTCCACCCCCACGCCTACCCCTTCTCTCACCAGAGGGGCAGAAAAATGCATAGAATGTTAAATCTAATGGCATGACTTCAATTCCTCTCTTTCTTGTTCCTAGGCTGTGTACCTTGTAGACACGCCTGTCTGCAAATTCTTTTGACGAGTTGACAGACAGCAAGTCCAAACGTGTAGACTTTTCAACTACAAGTACTTCAGACAAGTGCATAAAGGTCTTCTGTTCAGAAAACTTTTGCCTTTAGATAAAAATATGGAGATAAAAGGCGCCCATAAAGACCATGATTGGGAAAAAGTCATTTCTCCACGTGATGGTCCTTTTTCAATGACAGAAGGTTAGTGGTCTGGTAGGACAGTTTTTACTACACCAACGATAATAATAATGAGTATTATATAATAATAATAAGCACTAGTAGAGCCATTCAGTTGGTTCAGTCTTGTCCAACTCCATGCAACCCCATGAACTGCAGCACGCCAGGCCNTGTGTTTCTTCTAGTCCAGCGTTTCTCATGATGTACTCTGCATATAAGTTAAATAAGCAGGGTGACAATATACAGCCTTGACGTACTCCTTTTCCTATTTGGAACCAGTCTATTGTTCGACGTCCCAGTTCTGTTGCTTCCCGACCTGCATACAGATTTCTCAAGAGTCATTGCTCTATGCCAGTTGCTACATGCTTTTTACATATATTTATGAATTATATATTATTAGCATATGGTATCTTACATTAGTATGTATTTTATATGTTTTGATAGCATCAGTCAGTTCAGTTCAGTCGCTTGGTTGTGTCTTTGCCACCCCATGGACTGCAGCACGCCAGTCTTCCCTGTCCATCACCAACTCCCGAAGCTTGCTCAAACTCATGTCCATCGAGTTATTTATTTGTATGGTATATTGCATACCCTGTATCTATGAGAGAAGTATTGTTCTTTTGCTCACTTGTTGATGAGGACTCTGAGGCACAGAGACGTTAACTAATTTCCTCAAAGTCACACAGCTAGTAACGGGCACAGCCCATGCGGTCTGCATGACAGCTAGTAGTTTTCAGGATCTGAGGTTCCAAGCTGGAGCACATTTATACAGTTGAATACATTTACTAGGAAGAGATGGAAAACTGTTTTCCTCCCTGCCATCCCTCATCCCTCCCAGCAAAAAACCAATTGAACATAAAAAAATGAGATAGTCTTTATGTTAAAGAGGGATGTTTAAGCTTCCATCAGGGAGCATGTGTAAGTGCTAAAAATGGGCCTCTGTCAGCATATGTTAAAAGGAAGATATCATTATGGATTTGTGATGTATTTTTAAGCATTGGAACTGCAAAGTCTTGTGTAATGCGTGATTATGTTATTCAACTTTTGATCCTTGAAGTGTCCTTTTTTTCCAGTTGTGCGTTGTATGTAGAAAGCAGGGGAGCTGATCAGTTACTCAGCAGTTCAAACACTTTCTGCCCTGAATCTCTCTGTGGGAGGAATGTAGTGAGAACCGGCACTGACTGCGTCGCTCATCTTTTACTCAGAAACTGACTTGGGTTATGTATTGGTCTGTTTGTGCTTCACCACTGGCAAACAGGATCTGATCAGACTGAACTTCCTGTAGAATAATTCACAGAAAAGCTATTTATGGCTTCTTAATCTTCTCGATCTGAACTAGCAACTTAGGGTAAAGGAAGAGTGTTGAGGAAGCCGTGCATAGGATAAAAAAAAAAAAAAAAGGGAAGAAGAAAGAAAAAAAGAAATGAAAAGGTCAGAATGATCACCATCCTAGATGTCCTTTAAAGGAGGAAACTGTTCGAAATCACAGGCTGAACTATATACTGTATTTGTGTCTCATATGTTAAAATCTAACAGAGGATGGGGGGAAAATCCCCAAAGCTTCTTAATTCTAAGATTGAAAACTTCTGCCTTCCTTCTGAGACTTATTCAAAAAGCTTAGCTGAGTGGTTTGGAGTCAGATCACCTGGGTTGAAATTCTGCTTCTACTCCTTCCTAGTTGGAAATCTTTGTGCCTCAGTTTATCTTTGAAAGGTTAGCTGAATTAATACGTGTAGACAAGTGCCTGGTTCTAAGTAAACACTCACAAATATTATATAATAATCGTATGATTATAATAACAATAAGTGATAATAATATCAGCTGTTATTATTTGAGAAGGAAACTTTTTTCCCCTCACAGTTCAATTTAATTCATCTAATACTGGTTGTGTCCTTTCTAGAGGCCCAGACTTTGTGCTTGGAATCAGATCTGCTGGAGCTACCATCCATTTTTAAAATTTTATTTTGATTTTAGTTTTGAAATTCTGGCTATGCCACACGGCCTGTGGGGAACTCAGTTCCTCAACCAGGAATTGAACCTGGGCCCACAACAGTGAAAGTGCTGATTCCTAGCCAGTAGACCACCAGGGAACTCCCTCAGGGCCGCTGTTTTAACTTTATTTGAGTTGTGTGTTGGGCTAGGAAAGAAAGTAGACTCAGAGACTAAAGACTCCTAACTATCTAATGAATTAGATATCTAACTATCTGATAGCGATGTCTGGTTAACACGGTTCACTTGTGATGTAAAACATGAGCAGACTGCAAATTTTACTGCATTGAATATCATCCTTCAGAAATTCATGTCCAATACAAACGAATTAATTTACAAAACAGAAATAAACTCACAGTCAGAAAACAAATTTATGGCTACCAAAGGGAAAAGGTGGGGGAAGGATAAATTAGGAGCTTGGGATGAAAATATACACACAGCTATTTTTAAAACAGATAACCAACAAAGACCTACTGTATAGCACAGGTACCGATACTCAATATCTTGTAATAACCTATAATAACAAAGCATTTAGAAGAGATGTATATTATATATATATAATATACATATATCTGAATCACTTTGTTCTATACCTGAAACTAGCACAACGTTTTAAATCAACGATAGTTCAATAACAATTGTAAAAAATTCATGTCTACCAAGACCTTATTAAATAAGGTCTTTGTAGATGTCATCAAGTTAAAGGAGGTCATACTGGACTAGTGAAAGTGAAAGTCACTCAGTCACATCTGACTCTTTGCAGCCCCGTGAACGGTACAGCCCATGGACTTCTCCAGGCCAGAATACTGGAGTGGGTAGCCTATCCCTTCTCCAGTGAATCTTCCCGACCCAGGGATCAAACCGGGGTCTCCTGCATTGCAGGCGGATTCTTTACTAGCTGAGCTACAGGGGAAGCCCTAGGATGGCCCTAAATAGAATATGAATGGTGTGCTTATAAGAAGAAAGAAATTTGGACATAGAGGCACAGACACACAGGGGAGGAGGCCATGTGAAGACAGAGGCAAGGATTGGAGGGATGTATCTACAAGACAGGAAACAGCAAGAATGCCAGCCCAACCAGAAGCTGGAAGTGGCAAGGAAGGATTCTTTGGAGGGAGTGCAGCCCTGCCAACACCTTGGTTATTCCTCCTCTAGCCTCCAGAACTGTGAAAGAATGCATTTCTGTTGTTTAAAGCCATCAGTGTTGTGGTAATTTGTCATTGCACATTCACAAGGAGAGAAATGAAAATTAAAATCATACTGACATGCCATTTTTAACCTGCCAGTTTGATAAAGATCAAAAAGTCTGATAACACACTTAGTTGGCAGATGCGTTGGGAAATTTATTGCTGTCATGTATTGCTGATGGGAGCATGCGTATAAAGATCCACCTATAATCTCTTTGGAGATAATCTGGCAATTTCTATCACAGTTACAAATGCACATACCTTTTGACCCAGCAATTCCACTTCTAAGATTTATCCTACATATGAGAAATGTGCATGGAAAATTGTGCGTAGGCAGATTACGCATTGCAATATTATTTGTAGTCACAAAAGATTGGAGACTAAATGTTCCTTGTCAAGTGATGTTTGAACTATAGAACACCTACACTAGCAATCAGCAAACTCTTTCTGTAAAGGGCTGGAAAGTAAATATTCCAGGTGTTGCAGATCATGCGGTCTCTGTTGCAGCTGTAGTTCAAAAGAAGTCATACACTATACAAATGGCCATGGCTATGTTCCAGTAAAACTTTATTTACAAAAAAAACAGACAATGGCCAGATTTGGCCCATGGGCCTTAGTTTGCCAGCCTCTGACTTATGCAATGTAATTATGAACTGCAAATTAATGAGACAGCTTTCTATGTTTTGTTATGCAATGACTTGCAAGAATAAGTGAAGAAAGGCAAGTTTAGAACAATATGGATTTGTAAGAAAAAAAACACATGTATAAAAACAATTTTTTTGTATATTCATGGACAGTATAAAGATCAACAAGATAGTTGATCCCAGTGCTTATTTCTGGTACAGGGAATTGTGTGGCTCAGGAATGGGGTTGGGGGAATATTTTTCTTTGTACCTTTTGAATTCTGACCCATGGAAAATTACTATTCAGAAAGCTAAGTAAACATTTAAAATTTAAAAAGCTAATGGATTCCTTTTACTACCACAAAGATATTCACTTCACAGCCAGTGAGCTAAGAAGGGTTTCTATTTTTAAAAGTAAAAAATAAAACTGATTTATTTCTTTTAAAGCAAAATAAGAATAATTTTTAATACATGAAAATGATATAAAATTCAGGTTTCGATGTTGATAAACTGAATTGAAAGTCAGCTACATTCATGTTTTGTCTGTGGCTGTTTGGGGCCTCTAGTGACAGAGTTGAATCACTGAGGAAGAGGCCTAAAATATTTATCATCTGGCCCTTGACCTAAACAATTTGTAGATCTCTGTTCTAAATTAAAGAACAAGACAATCTTTGGCAGGCTTCTAGAAACAGAATATTTTAACTGAATATCGAATGACCAGGGACTTCCTTGGTGGTCCAGTGGCTAAGAATTCTCCTTGTGCTGCAGGGGATGGGGTTCGATCCCTGGTCAGGAAAGTAAGATCCCACGTGCTTGGAGCAGCTAAGTCCACATGCCACACCTGGAGAGGCAACTCTTCATTGCGACAATGAAAGATCCTATATGATGCAAATAAGACCTGATGCAGTCAAATAAATTAAAATATACATATTGAGTGACCTGCCCTTTTTCTTTTTAAAAAAAAAAAACTAAATGGCTCTTGAAGAACTCAAAAGGAAACTGGGAGTTTTCTGGCTTCTTCTTAGAGAATGTTAGAAAAGCCAGGGCCTCTATAAACTTAAGACCTTTATCCGTCAACTTTGTAAATCAACTATACTCCAATAAAAATTAACTTTAAAAAAAAGACCTTTACCACCTGTCTGGATCTCCTTGTTCTCTAAGCTTGGGGAGGTCATCAGAGTCAGAAGAAGTATCCCAACCCCCAACCTTATCTTACCAAAAATTCGAAGTATTTGAGGTTAACAAAAAGCCCAACATGGCCTAGAACTTCTTTTAACCTTTATTAAGACTGAATCAAAGCTTTTGGTTTTTGTTGGTTTGATGGTAGGAAGAGTATTTTGTCCCCAATAAAACAAGTCTAAAAGTTTACCCACTCTGAAAGTTTAGTTCTTGGTTTATAAGTGAAAATGAACACATAAAAAGTTAGGTAACAATAGGACAGTCAATAGCTGTGTGTTTCAATCTTTTGGACACTGATCCCCTGTAAAATATAAATTTTATACTATGATCCAGTATACACATAAGTACCCATATGCTGAAATAAAAGTTCTGGTTTCAGTGTGTGTCATTTAGTGTGTTGTGATATCTTCTATTTCATTTCATGATTTCCTATTTCATTTTGGTCTAGTGGACAGAGGATCCTGGTGGGCTGCAGTCCATGGGGTCGTGAAGAGTCTGACACGACTGAGCAACTTCCCTTTCACTTTTCACTTTCATGCATTGGAGAAGGTAATGGCAACCCACTCCAGTGTTCTTGCCTGGAGAATCCCAGGGACGGGGGAGCCTGGTGGGCTGCCGTCTATGGGGTCGCACAGAGTCGGACATGACTGAAGTGACTTAGCAGCAGCAGCAGCAGCAGCAGTTTGCTTGTAAATGAAGTATTAATCATAACTTGGAAAATTAATTTCAGAACCTACTAATGCAATATGAAATTCATGGATTGAGATGTGAGACTTGAAAACCATTGGTCTGGTCTCTACTCTTTAGGAACCGTGTCAGGGAGAATGGTGTATGGAATTCCCTGGCGGTCCAATGGTTAGGACTTGGTACTTTCACTTCTGTGACCCAGGCTCAATCCCTGGGGAGTGAATTGAGAACCCCCACACCGGCAATTGGGGAAAAAAAAATGGTTCAGGGAAATTGTTTAAGTGAAATGTGATACAAGTGTACAGTGTAATTATATAATCATTAAAATAAATATGGATAAAGTCTATGTCCTGATACAGAAAGAATCCCCCAAATATATTTTTGTATTTAAAAAACAGGTTGTAAAATGCACAGTATTAGGTGGGACTGTTTTGGTTGCAGATGACAACAAACACCCACATTCATATTCCAACTTCCCCTGGCTTCAGCAAAAAGAAAATTACTGACCTTGCTTGACTCACAGCTCCTTCTCCTGGAGTCAATCTATAGGACTGGAGGTGGGTGAGAGACACTTCCCAGGTGGTGCAGTGGGAAAGAATCCACCTGCCAGTGCAGGAGACACAGGAGAGCAGAGTTCAGTCCCTGGGCTGGGAAGATCCCCTGGAGAAGGAAATGGCAACCCCCTTCTCTTAGCTGGAAAAATCCAATGGACAGAGGAACCTGGTGGGCTATAATCTATGCGGTTGCAAAGAGTTGGAAACCACTGAACAACTAAAACAGCAACAAACATTTGCCCAAGTACTATCTTCTAGCCATTCCCACTTGCTATGGTTTCTCAAAGATTACTAACAGCATTTCCTCGATCACATCTGCAAATTATTTCAGTCCTTTGGAATGTAATTCATCAGTGTAAAAACTTTTTGACAAGGTGAATATGGTAAGAGTCCAAAAGTTGAGCGCTTTTCCGGGAGCCTTCTCAATCTCTCCCCTTCGTGTAAGATTCTCCTCTGATTACTTCTCCTTTAGGCTGTGTTTACATTTTGTGATTTCTTAAAAGTGGGTTCCCAGGCAACCAGCAGAGCTGGGGTCCTGGTTGTGCACAGAGAACTAGGAACTGGGAAACTGGGCTCCTGGCGTGACCTTGCCCTGATTCACCACATGACTGTAATGGATATCTGTAGTTCAGTCCACCTAGCAACTCTTCCTCCTTCTTGTAGGAACTTCACTCCAGGGTTCCTCAGGGGAATTTCCCCTCCCCACTTAGTCACTGGTTCTGGTGGGGCTGACCCTGCTCTCCACCCCTTACTCCAACTCCATGAATAAGCAAGTCACTCAGATCTGCCTGGTCCCTAGTATAGCTCTTCTCTGATCTCGGTGATTGGCTCAGAGATGAGCATGTGACCCAAAGCAGTCCAGTGAGAGTCAGTTCTGGGATGTTTACTAGAAATCTTGGAAAAATGTGCTGTTTTTTTATCAAAGTATGATAGGATATAGGGTTGTACCTACTGTGGGCTTTGGTGGGCCACCATCCGAGGAAAGCTTATTGAAAATGAAGCCAACACAAAGGAAATGACCAAGAGATGAAGGGAGGATCATGATCTTACTCTTTGAGCCTCTGGGTCGGTCCATACCTGAAGCTGGAACTGGCAGTGTTATTGCAATCCAGTGAACCTGTGACTTCTCTTTTTGTAAGCTAATTTCATTTGGATTTCTGTTCCTTACTGTCAAGAATCCTGATTAATACAGTCCTTGGGTGAGTTACCTCATCTGTTCTTGCCTTAGTTTTCTTATCTGAAAAAAAAGTACTGACAATGTGAAGTGAAGCAATTTATTGAAAAGCAACTGAGACGAATATAAATTCTATTGTTGCCAAATAACGTATGAGAATGCGTAGTTACTTCCCAACATCCATTTTTTGTTCCTTCTTTATATTAACAGAACGCCAACTTCTAGTATAGCTTATTGTCACCTAGGATAATGGTTAAAGTTCCCAACTTCCCTTACAGTTTGGTATAGTCACATGACTCAGTTCTGGCCAGTGAGATGTAAGTGGAAGTGAGTGGAGGCTTCCAGAAAGGAAAGGGTGTACCTGTCTCTCTCTCTCTCTCCTTGCTTCCTGCTTCAGGGATGCAGATAGGACAGATGGTGTTCCAGCCGCTATCCTGAGTCCTGTGGCTTTAAGAGTGGCAGGCTAGATGAAGCAGGCAAACAGAAAGAAACCAGGACCCTTGGGGAAACAGACTTAACATACCAGCCCTGGACAGTTGACCTACAGAATTCTTTTACATGATAGAAGAAATGAACGTCTGTCTCACTTAAGCCACCAGTTTGTCATGCCTCAGTTATTAGTATCCAAACCCCAGTTCAATTGACAGTGCCATTTTCCCCACACCCTTAGCAAGTTAAAAAAAAGTTTGGGGGGACTTCCCTGGTCTAGTGGTTAAGACTCTGCACTTCCAATGCAGGCAGTGTGGGTTCAATCCCTGGTTGGGAAACTAAGATCCCACAAGCTGCACAGCCAAAAAATTAGAAAAAAAAAAAGATTAAAAACATTGTTTTCATTTTACCAATTAAAAATCGGTAAAACTATTAAAAATAACACATTATTATTAGTAAATAAAAATATTATTTAAGTTGTTAAACTCTTAGGGCTTCCCTAGTGGCTCAGTGGTAAAGAATCTGCCTGCCATGCAGGAGCATGGGTTTCATCCCTGATCCGAGAAGATCCCACATGCCTGGGAGGCAACTATCCAGAGCCTGTGCTCCACAACAGGAGAAGCCGCCGCGACTACAGAGCAGCCCCGGCTCGCCACAAGTGGAGAAAAGCCCCAGCAGCAACAAAGACCCATCACAGCCACCAAGTAAAATAAAAAAATAATTACAATTCATATTATTAAAAGTTTTTCATTTTACCAACCTGGTAGGTGAAAAGCAATGCCACTTTATAGCTTTAAATACATTTCTTGTAAGAGATGATCTTATTTTTATATGTTTATGAGCCGTTTGCCTTTTATCTGTCTGAGCTGTTTTCTTTCTTTTTTTTTTTTTTGACTCTAATCTCAGGCTGCCTCTTCCCTACGGTTGTAAAATAGTGACCAGCTGCTCCTGGCTTCTGTCTCATCCTCTCAGCAACCTCAGCAGGGAGATACCACTTCGCTAGATGATCCAACAAAACTTTAGTGATTGTCAAGGGAATGAGAAGAGAAGGCACAGATGGGAGAAAACATTTGCAAATGACGTACCTGATGAAACACTGTTTTCCAAAATAGACAAAGAACTCTTAAAACTCAACACTAAGAAAGTCTACAGTCTAATTACAGAATAGGCAAAGGATCTGAATACATTCCTCATCAAAGAAAATACTCAAATGGCAATGTCATCAGGGAAATGCAAACTCAAACGGTAAGTAAATATCATTACAGAGCTGTTCAGTTCAGTTCAGTTGCTCAGTCGTGTCCGACTCTTTGCGACCCCATGAGTCTCAGCACGCCAGGCCTCCCTGTCCATCACCAACTCCCGGAGTTCACTCAGATTCACGTCCGTCGAGTCAGTGATGCCATCCAGCCATCTCATCCTCTGTCGTCCCCTTCTCCTCCTGCCCCCAATCCCTCCCAGCATCAGAGTCTTTTCCAACAAGTCAGCTCTTCGCATGAGGTGGCCAAAGTACTGGAGTTTCAGCTTTAGCATCATTCCTTCCAAAGAAATCCCAGGGCTGATCTCCTTCAGAATGGACTGATTGGATCTCCTTGCAGTCCAAGGGACTCTCAAGAGTCTTCTCCAACACCACAGTTCAAAAGCATCAATTCTTCAGCGCTCAGCCTTCTTCACAGTCCAACTCTCACATCCATACAGGACCACAGGAAAAACCATAGCCTTGACTAGACGGACCTTAGTCGGCAAAGTAATGTCTCTGCTTTTGAATATGCTATCTAGGTTGGTCATAACTTTTCTTCCAAGGAGTAAGTGTCTTTTAATTTCATAGCTGCAATCACCATCTGTAGTGATTTTGGAGCTCCCCCAAAATAAAGTCTGACACTGTTTCCACTGTTTCCCCATCTATTTCCCATGAAGTGATGGGACCAGATGCCATGAACTTTGTTTTCTGAGTGTTGAGCTTCAAGCCAACTTTTTCACTCTCCACTTTCACTTTCATCAAGAGGCATTTTAGTTCCTCTTCACTTTCTGCTATAAGGGTGGTGTCATCTGCATATCTGAGGTTATTGACGTTTAGAATGGCTAAAATCCCAAACACTGGCAACACCAAGCGCTGGCAAGACTGGGGAACAACAGGAACTCTTGTTCGCTGCTGGGAGCAGTGCAAACATGGTACAGCCATTTGAAACAATGTTTATTTCTATTTATTTATTTAATTGGCTGCTCTGGGTCTTAGTTGCTGCAGGCAGGATCTTTTAGCGGCAGCATGTGGGCTCTAGTTCCCTGTCCAGGGATTGAACCCGGGCCCTCTGTATCGGGAGCATAGAGTCTTAGCCACTGAACCACCAGGGAAGTCCCGGTATGGCCATTTGGAAGAGAGTTTTATAAAATTAAACATGCTCTTACTGTATAATCCAGAAACTGTACTTTTTGGTATTTAGCCCAAATTAGTTAAAAACTTGCATCTGCACGGAACCTGGGTCTCTTGCTACATGCGGACTTGTTTCTAGTTGCGGCAAGCAGGGGCTCCTCTCTCTAGTTGTGGGGCACAGGCTTCTCCTTGGGGTGGCTTCTGTGTGGGGGCACGGGCTCTAGAGTAAGGGCTTCAGTAGTTGTAGCACAGGAGCTTAGCTGCTCCTTGGCACGTGGGATCGTCCCAGACCAAGGATTGAACCCGTGTTCCCTGCATTGCAAGGCAGATTATTAACCACTGCACCACCGGGGAAGGTCAATAAATGTTTATAGGTGCCAAGCTTGGAAGCAAGCAAGATGTCCTTTAGGTGAATAGGTAAATAACCTGTGCAACTTTCATACAGTACAAAATTATTTAGTGCTAAAATGAAATGACTTACCAAGTCACAGAAAGACGTGAGTGCATATCACTAAGGGAAAAGGAACAGGCTCCAAACTCTGTGATTACAGTTATGGGACATTCTGGAAACGGTGAAACTGTGGAGACAGTGAAACGGTCAGTGCTTGAGGGATGAATAGGTGGAGCATAGAGGATCTTTAGGGCAGTGAGACAGTTCTGTGCCATGGACTCATGCCATTCTCCATCTCAGCTGGCCCAGTGGTAAAGACTCTGCCTGCCGGTGCAGGAGGCACAAGTGACGAGAGTTTGATCCCGGGGTGGGGAAGATCTTCTGGAGTAGGAAATGGCAAAACCAATCCAATAATCTTGCCTGGAAATGTCCACGGGCAGAGGAATCTGGCAGGTTACAGTCCATAGGATCGCAAAGAGTTGGACAGGACTGAGCGATGGAGCACGCACGGGCATAGAATGATACGCCAGCAAGACCGAACCCTGAGGTTAACTATGGATTTGGGTGACAATGACGTGTCGGTGTGGGTTCACAGATTGTAGCCAACATACCATCTGGTGGGGAATGCTGAGGGTAGAGAAGTGTGTGTGTATTAGGAGGGAGGGTATATGGGAATGGCCTGTACTTTCTATTCAAGTGAAAAATATATATTTATTTTTATTTATCTATTTGACCGCTCCAGGTCTTCGTCATGGCACCTAGGATCTTCAGTCTTTGTGGCAGCATGCAGGATCTTTAGCTGTTGCATGAGAACTCTTAGATGTGGCATGTGGGATCTAGTTTGAGGATCAGGAATCAAACCCGGGCCCCCTGCGTTGGGAGCATGGAGTCTTAGCCACTGGACTGATACAGAAGTCCTTGTGAATCAGAAACTGCTATAAAAAAAATTAAATATATTAAAAAATACAAAGCAAAGCAGAGGGTTTGGGCCTGGCTAGATGAACTTAGCTCACATGTCTCTCTCTGATCCAGTGTAGCCCGGAAACTGAGCCCGCAGGTTGAGGAGGCCCAGGTGCGTGGCCATCTCTGGAAGGAGATCAGTCCTTCAAAACCACATGGGAGAGGGATGGGGAAAGGTAGATGCCTAGAAAGAAAATAAGGGCTTGTTTCCTGAGAAGAGGAGAATGGATATTGGGAGTTGAAAACAGTGGATATTGACTAATTGACTATCGTTGGCGTTGAGGAGCCATCCGATCCTGTAATCAGACAGAACAGAAAGTCCAGAGGCCTGGAGGTAATAAAAAAAGACAGAGCTTTTAGGTATTTAATGAACTCCTATTCAAGTTGACAACTTTGTTAATTTATTGAGCACCAAATATGGGTCAGAGAATATGCTTGAAGTTGAAGAGACTTTTGTGAATAATAACTCAGTGGACAAGTCCATTAATTTTCAAAAGCTTTCCTGTTTATTCAGTGAACATGTAGGAGACAGTTTCACCACTCCAAAATTAAATTACCCATGGCCTAATTAGAATATCCATAAACCTCCCAGATCATTACAGTTTCGGAGAATTCCAGGGTTCAGAGGAACCCAGAGCAGTCCCGTGACTCACCACGATCCCCACCCCCACCCCCAGGCTCCCAGGACACACAGCTAAGTTTTGAACTTGACTAACTTATAATGACCACTTAAAGGAAAGAAAGTGCTCGCCAAGCGTTGCCCATGGTTACTCTTGAGGACCCGGCCCCCTAACTGTGTGCGTCAATCTGGATATTGTGTAATTGTTCAAAAGGGTGAAATTCAAACCAGACGGTAATGAATTGTTTTCACGTAGCCTTCAAAAAGTTGTTTTTACATAGGCCTTTTGAGGCCAACAAAACCAACTTTTGACTATAATGCATTGAAATGAAACACAAACCCCTTTTATTCTGAGATTTAGTCTCTGGATACTTTTGAAGTGATTTTGTTAGGTTTTTAGGTTCTGCTTCACTAAGTCCCGCATTGTTCTGTTACTGTCTGTGATAAAGAAGGCAACAACAATTCCTCTGCCTCCTCCACCCCTGCTTGTTCCAGTTTCTCTGTTAAAGAGACATTTACCCAGAGGAGAGAAAGATGGGCCATATCATTAACGCTTTGAGTCCATCTGCGTTTATTAAGCACTTAGTATGGACTTGATACATGAAAAAAATCAAAGAAACGGGCCCTACAGACTGTCCGTAGAAGACTAAGACTCTCTCAGTGACAGGCTGTGTGATCTTCAGCTAGTTACTTAACATCTCTGAGCTTCTGTTTCCTGAACGTAAAATAAGGATGAACTATATGCCTGCCAAAGTCTTCTTAAAGATAATCAATTAACTAAGGGCTGCGCTGGGCCTTCACTGCTGCTCTCTCTCTAGCTGCAGTCTGAGGGCTTCTCACTGTGGCGGCTTCTCTCGTGCAGCACAGGCTCTCGCTGTGTAGGCTTCAGGAGCTGTGGAGCATGGGCTTAGTCGCCCCAGAGCATGTGGAACCCTCCCTGCCCAGGGACTGAACCTGTGTCCGCTGCACGGGCAAGTGGATTCTTAACCATTGGACCGTCAGGTGGTTTACTGACTCATTTATCCAACAAACGTAGATGGAGCTTCGGCTCTCTGCCCCCATACTCTTTTAGGAAGTAGGGCCATACAATAACCCTGCGAGCTGTACAAGGATTTTGGTGCAGATGGAAGCCAGGCAGTAAACAGGAAGCCTTTGTACAAGAGCATTTACGGTAAATTACCTACAGAAACCTCAGAAGAAAATAACACGCGTCTCAAAGGCCGCTGTATTAGTTATCTATTGCTATGGAACAAACTGCCTCGAAATTTATGAGCTTAAAACAGCCAACACTTCTTGCACAGTTTCTGGGGCAGGGTCAGGACCCCAGGAGGGTTTAGCGGAGCGGCCTGGCTCTCCCACTGGGGGCTGCAGTCACCTGAGATTCAGTAGGGCTGCAGGATGGGGCCTTAGTTCTTTCATGTGGTTGTTGGCAGGAAGTATGGTCCCTCGCCTCACGGGCCTCTTCATAAGCCAGCTGCTGGCAGAGCAAGTGATTTAAGGAAGAGCAAGAGGGGGCTTCTCTGGCGGGCCAGTGGTTAACAGTCTCTGCTTCCAGTGCAGGCGCCCCTGGTTTGATCCCTGGTGGGAGAACTGAGATCCCACGTGCCACATGGAGTGGCCAAAAAAAAAAAGAGAAAGCAACCAAGACAAACTTGGTGTCTTTCATAAGTTTATCTCAGAAGCGACAATGTATCATCATTCTGCCTGATTCTCTTGGTCTTACAGACCTGCCCACTGCTGTGTGTGGGTGGGAGTGGGGAAGCCTACACAGAGCTGAGAGAGCCAGTGGAATAAAGGATCACTAGGGGCCATTTTGGGATTTGGCTACTAACCCCTCCCCCATAGGGTTTTTTTGTGTGTGATTTCTCATTTTAAGTCAGTATTCACCTTTACACTTAAATTTTGTGTTCATCATTCTGCTCATTTGTTTGGTTTTATCATTTTCTCTTTGCCCATACCTCACGGGATGTGGGTTCTTAGTTCCCTGACCATGGATTGAACCTGTGCTCCCCAGCAGTGGAAGCGTGAAGTCTTAACCACTGGACCTCCAGGGAAGTCTCGTTTGCTAGTTTTTAAGGAAGGCTTCCTCAGATAGCAAAATCTTCAGGTCCCAATAAACCTGGATCCATCTCTGGTCCCAAAATAAGTCTGGTGTGCGTGACACTGGGAGTGTTAGAGATTTTGCACGCAGGGTTGGAAGAAGATAGGACCCAGTCCAGGGAACTTGCTAGCTTAGGGCCTGCCCTGCCTGGGGGGATGGTGCAGATATCAGTTCCTCCCTCACGGCCTTCACTCAACATTTCTTTGGAAGCTTGCTGCTACGGCTGCTGCTAAGTCGCTTCAGTCGTGTCCGACTCTGTGCGACCCCAGAGACAGCAGCCCACCAGGCTCCCCCGTCCCTGGGATTCTCTAGGCAAGAACGCTGGAGTGGGTTGCCATTTCCTTCTCCAATGCATGAAAGTGAAAATAACTTCTGGAGTCAAACCAGAGATTTCCAGGAGTGACAAAGAGATAAAGTCGTGTGTGTGCACTGTGGTGCTGTATTTAAACATTTTGACAGTGATCAGGTGAAACTTTGCCAGTGCTGATCCACTCTCCTGTAAGTGTTTGTGCTTGGCAGGAGGGCCCAATGACCCAGTAATTGGACACTCACTTTCAAGTTAATTGACTTGTTTGGTATCCTTAAACCAAGCAAGTGATGAAATGCAATTTTTTTCCCCTCTGTTTTCTTTCCTCATGCACCAAGAAAAACAAAGCTGGCTTTGAAACTCTAATGCATCTATTAATTTCTGAGGCTCCAGCTCTAAATTAGCAAAAGCAAGAAAAATAGACAAAAAAACTCCAGCTTTTCTGATCCTTGTTTGGGCCTCTATGATCTGAGATGGACCTGGTTTCCCCCACCCCACACAAAGTAGCTCGTGAATGATGTGTTGTGATTCGTTGTGTAAAGGAAATGACCACCATATATTGAATACACACTTTTTGTGTCTGTATGTATCATCTCGTTTGCCATTCATTTAACAAGCTGTTTGATGATCCCCATTTTGCAGATGAGGTTCAGAGAGGCTATCTTGCTTATGTACAGTCACACAGCAGAGAAATGACAGATTTGGGTATGAATGGAGGTGTGTCTGGCTTAGGAACTCATGTTCTTCCTACTGTGTGGCCCTCCTCCTTCCTCTGATTAAGTCAGATTCTTCTACTATATGATTTGAAAGCATCCAGTGGCTTTGCTGCACAGTATTTATTCAATTTCATTGTTATATTCCATTGTAGCAGTTATCTATTGCTGTGTAACAAAAACTATCCCAAAACTCAATTGCTTAAAACAATCTTTTTTTTTTTTTTCTTATGAGTCTTTGGGTATGGTTCTTCTGGGTTTGCTGGGACAGCCAGATGCCTGGGTCTTTTTCCCCTCAGGTCTTTCCTTCAGTGCTTTTGCTGACCTGATGGACTGAGGGCAGAGTTCCAAGTGAGTGAAAATAGAAGCTGCAAGGTCTGGGCTCTAGAACTCATACAGTATCCCTTCTACTCATTATATTGATGGAAACGGGTTCCAATAAACTTCATGTAGGTTTAAACCATGTCACAGTGCTCCCCCCAGTGCCCAGAACAGAGCTGGTACACAGAATATTTGTTGACATAAGATGATCACAATGTATTTTTCTCCTAGCACTGTGGAACTTAGAAATTCCCTAAAATGGTGGTTATTCTTTTATAGCTTTCCCAGGGAATAGAAGTAATATTGATCATTTTTATTGCTATCGGGACACCTGATTTCTACCGAATGGCACAGAATGATCTTCACCGTTCTTCCCAACCTGCCCCCAGTTTCCCGTTATCTGATACTTAGTAAACTGCTAGCGATGCATTGCCAAATTAATAGAGGGGCAGTGGAAAATAAGAATGAAGAGTATGGTCATGGATTTCACATCCTGGTCCTACCTCTTACTAGCTGTGGGATCTTGGGCAAGTCATCCAAGCTCTCTGTGCTTTTGTTTTCTCATCTGTAAAATGGGCATAATACTAGAATATACATCTGGAGATTGATGGAAGAATCAAGTGGGTTAATACTTGCATAAAGCAAGAAGGGTTGGCATTCTGTCACTATTATATAAGTGAAAGTTGCTCAGTCGTGTCTGACTCTTTGCAACCCCATAGACTATATAGTCCATGGAGTTCTCCAGGCCAGAATACTGGAGTGGGTAGCTGTTCCCTTCTCCAGCGGACCTTCCTGACCCAGGAGTTGAACCGGGGTCTCCTGCATTGCAGGCGGATTCTTTACCAGCTGAGCTATCAGGGAAGCCCAAGTATTCTTGCTTGAAGAATCCCATGGACCAGAGGAGCCTGGCAGGCTACAGTCTGTGGGGCCACAAGAGTTGGATGCGACTGAATGACTAAGCACAGCACAGCATTATATAAGAGTTAACTGTTATTGTAAGTAACCTACAGGGCCTGACTTCAAGTTTCCAGTGAGTCACTTTCTTAAGATACCACATGATCTTTTGAGAGCTGTTGTTCTTTGCCTTATCCAACAGTCTTCAGAGAATCAGGAAGCCATCAAGATGAGCTCTGAACAAGTGTGAAAGCAACCTTTGCCAGTTCATGGTTGGACAGCTTTAATGCACCAATTTCTAATTTCATTTATAGTACTTAGATTTTTAACTGTAGTTTTCTATCCATATGAAGGAGGATGACTTTTAGAGAGAAGTCAGCTTTACAGGCTGACACAGAAAAATTCTACTATAGCATGGTGCTTTCCTTATTGTATATGTTATAATGGAAAATTTCAGATGTGTTCAAAAGGAGAGAAAAGAATATAACCAAGCCCTGTATCCATCATCTGTCTGATGATTTGAGAAGCACCTTGCCGAATATAAGGTGGTCTGTCTATAAAATGGTGTACAGCAGGCTTTAAAAAGAAAAAAGTCTTCTGTTATGGAAAAGATGTCTAAGAAAATTAAGAAAAAAGTTACAAAACAGTCTACACACTGTATTCCATTTGGTATAAAAACAATGTGTTTTATTGGCACATATTTGTAATATCGTCATTTATTCCCACAGAGCCTGAAAGAGTGGGCGGGATTACCAAGAAAATTTACTGCTGCACGAGCCACACGCACACATGCACACACACAAACGCACATACACGTGGGGTAGTTGGGATCAGGGTCCCTCTTCTCTCTGCCCATCCCCGAATTCAGTTCAGGCCTGGATGGAGCTTGCAGTCTTGGGGCTCTTGGGGATGTTGTGGTTTGAAATGGCAACACTCTAGATTGCATTTGGAGCTGTCTTAGCAGGAGGCTGGGGCTTTTTTGGTGGTTCAGATGGTAAAGAATCTGCTTGCAATGCAGGAGACCTGGGATCAATCTCTGGGTCAGGAAGATCCCCTGGAATGGCAACCCATTCCAATATTCTTGCCTGGGAAATCCCATCGACAGAGAATCCCGTGGGCAGAGGAGCCTGGCAGGCTACAGTCGATGGGATCCCAAAGAGCTGGACAGGACTGAGCCCCTAACAATTTCACTTGCTTTAGCAGGAGGCTACTTGGCTTTCTGAAGTTCTCAGAGGGGAATGTTTTTGTAAGACACACATCTCTTTCTCATGTTAATGTCGGGAGCTTCCCTGGGCTCCACTTTCATGTATTATCATTCTGGACTGAGATGGGGAGGGAAGGAGGTGTGTATCACCCCCCCCAACCCCC